>CABFWO010000039.1:0-52057 GCA_902155825.1 Timema genevievae
CAAAGCTTGTGTTTGTCCCCCTTAGCCCCTCAGAAACCTAGTTACCGCAGAGGGTTAGAGGGATGATGAGAATAACTCCGTTTCCTCCCCTGTTTGAGCGAAGCCACGCCTTTTTCTTCCCTCCCCAGGCCGCGCGATGGAAATGTGGGAACCGCGTGTTGAGACTGGAGCCAAAAATGCTGCATGCAGCGCTTGCTAGGAGAAACACTCGGAACTAACAGCGACCGGCAAGTAAACACGAAAACAAATAATTATCATCATTGTACTATTTAATTATACCAACATTAACATCATTATTTGATCGTCGAAGAAAATATTAAGGGCTTAGAATGAATATAAATCAAATAACTATAATTATATTTTGAGTCAAATATAATCCTCTTAACTATCTTATTTTATCCAATAAGGGCCTACTTTATTTTATTTTATTTATTATCTGTACGCGAAAGCACTGAAAATATAGATACTACATAAGTTATAATAGGCAGTTCATTGGCGACTGCAATTTTTTGTCTACATATTATGTTGGAATTAATAACAAGATAAAAAAACGATAGCTCAAGTATAATGATACCATTTATTTAATAGAATAATGTTGAGCATAATGTCAAAATTAAAGTTATCATAATTCTGCGTACACAAATAAAATTAAAGTGATTACAATTCGTGTCCATAAATAAACTTGCCTCTACCCCAGTCCAGAGCTCAAATCTCTACCACGAACATACATTTCAAAATATTAAAATTAATGGTTAGCTAATACAATTTAAGAAAGTTACATAAATTGTTTCCTAACTTTATAATGGTAAGATATGGGTTGATTTTAAAAGTCAGAACAGTATTTGGTAGTTACTAAAAAATTATATTCATACATCAAGTCATGATATATATTTGCAGCTGTCACTTTTGATAAATATTATCAATACCTATACATTACACAAACAATATAGACTTAGTCGAATGCTATCAATTTTGAACGCAAATAAATAGGTTTGAATGTTATAAACTGTTCTTCCAACCAAACTCAGGTTTCCCAAAAATTATGATTCCATTGTTTCAAGTAACTTACTGCTCGTAGTCCTATAGGAAAATAACTCTAAATGGGTCTAAGCTTACTTATTTCTTGTGTAGATCCTATATGTATTACGTTTGAAAGTTATAGGCCTAGTTAAAACAAAGATAATTTATTTGAAACATTGTCAACCATTCTGAGATACTGCAAGAATGTCAAAATTCAAGTGTTCCACTCATACGACAATTCTAGTTTTACGTTACATGAAATAACCTGGAGGTTCTATTAAAAATAACAAGTGTACATTTTGTTTTAACGTCTAAAATCTCCTGGTCACAAAGCATGCTACTTTCGAAATTAGATCACCATAAAAAAAACTCAGCGAAACGAAAAAACCAACGAAACTTTTAGATGATTAGTAACTTGAAAACTAGCACTTTAATTGAAATGTAAATATTCACTAGCTAAATAAAAGCCAACTATTATTACACCTTTTCACTTTTTGAAGATAATATCACTCAGGTGAGCTTCACTGGACGTCAGGCAAACCTCAGTACGTTGTTCATCACTTTCCTCAACATGGATCGTCTAATTGTTTCGCCCCACTTTCTGTGTGTGGTCAAATGAATACATAATGTTGAAGTAACAGCTTACTCCCTAGTGTTTGGAGTGGTTGCCCACCATTTAAAAATATCCTAGTTCAATTACAGGTGGTGTTAACAGAGATATTAACTATTTGTAAGCTATATGAGTTTGTACTTTTTCTTTGATTAGTAAATATCAAGGATCGAAGGCCAAGAGTGTGGTATTAAGCATAATGCCCTTTTGTAAGTCATTGGGTGAGATATGTGGATTGATTAAGTCTTTGTTAATCCCCGCCTGAAAAAAAATAGTTAAGCTTTTAAATCGGAATTTTATGTTTAGCTTCTATTTTGCTAAGCTTTGCTTCCCCTAACAATGCTTTATCAATCGCCACTGATTAAAAAACACAGTTTTCGTCATACCTACTTATATATGTGAGTTATACACTGGGCTTTTTTTTTACCTAAAAACACACAAAATCTAACCATAATTCGACACAAAGTAGTTTTAAGAAATGATCGGTGGTGAGTCATCGCATTTAGTTAAAAAAAAGTACTAATTTACAGAAAATAGCCTTTACCTTGCACAAACTCTATTGAGATCATATTTCCCCTCTAGAGACTTGGCGAAAGTCTTCCACGAACAACTGGTAATTAATTAGATATATCCATCTATCTATACACTTTACATCCGATTAAGATGTCCATACGCCTTAATATGGAGGCTATTTATTTCTTATTAAATATTGGTCTCTGATTAGGCTACTTCATTATTCCTTCAACTTACAATCTCTTGAATTGTTCGAAAATTATTTACCTTGAATTAACTCTTAAATAAAAGTTATGTCCAGATAACATCTATAGTCTATAATAAAAGCGATATGGTATATGATGGACTGTTTAGGGTTTTTATCTAACTTCCTAATAAGATACAAAGCTTAAACCTCGCACGATGATTACCTTAGTATTGTATTTACCCTCAACATATTTTAAACGGATTTTTTTTCAGGGGGAGGGAGGGATTCAGCACACCGTGATCGCGTAGCTAAAGCGTGGAGCAAAGAATTTGATATAGTTTTGTTTGAAAATAAAGTTTACAATAAAAACACAGTACCCAAGATTAACAAATTTCTCAACTTCTCAACTTAATACAATACAGTATATTTGAGAAGTATAAATAGCTATTCATAGGTTTTTTTTAAAGCACCGCATCTTACTACCGGCCCGGGTTTTACGATACCTTCATAGTAAAACCCCAAAACGCCATCACCAAGCCTCTCAATATATATTTATTATCATTCAACAAATATTTATTCTCGATCTTATCCTCATCTTATTTCCAAAACCTCATTTGTCTAATTTATATTTAAGCTTATTTGATATATTCGAAGATTATTAAAAAATCACACTGGTTTATAGTAGGGATTGAGGTCTACAAGAGAAAATTAATTCAACTTAAACAAAGACCTGCTTTAAAATTGGTTAATTTTAAACATTCAATTGACTCTAATTAAAGTTAAATGGGCCCTGCCTTCAAACACATGTGCTATTGACCATTTGGAGGAAAAACATATTAGTCCTCATATTTATTATAACTGACTAGGGTGATCAATATAGATAAATTTCACTATGGGAAGATTTATGTAAGATAGAAAACTTTCTGTTGTGGGAAAAGGCTTTATCTATTTAAATGGAACTAATATTATCGTTATCATCCCAATTTTTAAAGTTTACACTATATTTTAGATTCTCATAGGGACGTTAACACCAGAAACATTACCAAATGAAAGCAATGACAGCAATTCCAGCTATTTTACGAATATATATGCAGTGTTGTTCTTGTTATTTTTAGCATCGCATCTTTATACCCGTACGGGTTATATACTTATGTACTAATTACGATTATTATTTTAGGGATTAGGGAGGTAATATATACAGAAAGTGTACTCGGATTATATTTTGGAAAAACCACCGTTAATACACCCGACCTAAATTCAAACACAGATCTCCCCGTCATCGGCAGTCTAGGCTACTGCGAGAGTATAGCGTTAGACCACGTGATCACTGAAGTGGATACGTGGTAGTTGAATGTGTCACTAACGACGGGTATGTTGTAGAGCAGATATATAAATAGCTCAATATTATAATCGAAACTTTTTCCAATTCATCACCATCCCTTGGATTTCAATTATCTTAAAATGTTCTTCTCTAATTGTCATTATATGATTGGATCTTATTTTCAGTACGGTGTAGGCCTATCACCAATAAGATAGCCTAATTAAAATAAATTTAAGTAGTCCCTTCAAGTTCTTAGTAGGCCAAAAGCCACCATTGCGAAATACATTTCTTAAAATTCTAAGGAAAATTCTGACCTTCAAGTTTAATGTTGTTCCGTTATGTGGTTTTTCATTCTCTCTTCAATCGAGTGCTTATGCTTACCTAATTATGACTCAATTCATTGGGTGAGATGGGTGGTATCTCACGGAACAGTGCCAGCAATTGCCTGAGATTAGGATTAAAAAACACAAATAATGTGAGGAAATACCAATCACGGGATCGAACTATGATCACAGAGTCATGAGTGCTAGCCACACACCTAAATCTGCTGTTCTTTAAAGAGTCAATAGTAGAGATGGCTCTAAGTAAAGCAAACATCAAAAAAGGGGGAGGGTAGTAAAATACCCACACTCTTACCCCTCGAACACGAGCAGACAGGTGGATGTCGATGGTTTTTACAGCCACTTGAGGAAGATCGTAAATGTCTGTTCTTTTTCGGCGCGTGCCGCTTCGCTGATGCTTTTATCTCTATCCTTTTTTTTATGATGGTCATAATAAACATCTAACAGTCATCAACACTTATTGCTCATTGTATGGCGTTTACTTCCATCTTTATTCGGGGATTGCTCATCAGAACTCGGAAGTCTTTAGCTCATCCATAGTCTTGCTACTGTAAAGCGTTTTTATTGATTGAACTAGTATTTAATACTTTGGGTTGGGTGGGAGTTGGGGGTAAGAAGGATTTTTTTGGGGTTGACTACACACACGTCTCATGGGCGTCCACAGCGTGGGTGCCATGGGTACCAGGGCACCCCCACTAGCCACAAAAAAGTGACAATAACTAAATACCTTTTTTTTTTTATGGAACCACGTCGATGGACATTACAAGGTTATAGGCTTAAGATCCTCTTTCTAGGCTGGCAGATGGATGGCATTACAATTTATAGGCCTAGTGTTGGTTTTTCTAAGAATAAGTTCTTATAATAATATTAAAACTGATTCTCTGCGGGGGAGTGGGGCGTTAACCCCACTCCCTTCTTCTTCCAACCGGCACCCCCATCAGCATTCACCCCGCACTCCCTTATGGCACGTCTATTATTTTGAATTATGTATTATTTTCCAACAATTTATTTGACATAGAATACTTTTTAAGTTCAATTGAATTAATAAGTAGTGATAAATTAGTCTTGTCTGATGTGAAATGAGGAAAATCGTAAAGACCTATAAAAGATGATTCCAAGATGGAATCGTATGGATAGTGCACCTGATTCGGCAGGCTAAGGTTAAATCCCTAAAAGTTATATACATAGGGTTTGGTGTTTTTCTTATTTTAACTTCTGATATCAAGAGAAAGTATTGTAATCGTGAACATTTCTACCTCTAGTTTATGACGAATTCTTACGTTTTGTGTGTTTCCGAACCCAAAATGTGGATTTTGCAATTCTGCCTGCCCTCATTTTTATCTACCTATCCCTGGCCACAGATCCGAAACGGTTTGATGGGTTTTGTTCTAAATGGATATATAGATGTTATAGGGAAATAAATGCCTCGGGAGGATATATAATTTTGACCCTGGCCCTCAAACTAAGGGTAGTTTACTTCGGAGTGAATTTTTTTTTAAACTCTTAATTGTCATAAAATGTATAATAAGTTTGTTTAAAATGGCTATCAAAAGAGTGTTTGGGTGAATAAATATTCGTAAGAGTTTGCCGACGAGTGATTTTCGAAACTTTGAAATATTTTGAAAATAGATGTAATAATTTTGATTTGAATATATATCTGGGGAGTCAGGAGTGTTTCATATGACAAATAAGACTTAATACATTTGGGGAGAGGAGGTGATAGGGTGAGGGGATGGGGGAGTTAATTTAGGGTAGTTTACTGATAACATTTTTTTTTTAATTTGAATATTTTAAAAAGTGGCTCTAGCAATTTGGTTCAAGATATGTAGGCCTATTTGTTAAGTTTCTTATATTATAAACAATTATATGCCTACGTATTTGTTTTTATAAAAAGAATAATTTATAAAAGTTTACTTATGACTGAAGTAAAATTTGAACTTTTTTCAAAATAGCTCTAACGATTTTGTTCATGATGGTATCGGGGATTATAATTTTCTAGATCAATAATATTATAAGGAAAAAATATCTTAACAAGCATAATTCAAAGTTTTGTTTATGAGTACAAAGTATATTTGAGTTTGTGGCTTTATGATGTTAATATAATTAGAATAGTTTTTATATTATATTCATATAAAAATCAAATAATTTTAATATACCTAAAAAATAATTGTAGTCTTAATTATAATTATTTATGGAAACATCTTCATCCCACACGCTTTAAATTTGTGACCAATATCCTGCTATCTAGCGGTAACTTATTCAACTACTAGAGGGTATTCTACCTGCCTCCTGTGGCTCGCTCACTTTAGTCTGACTATAAACATCTCGTTAGTAATACATTTTGCACTTATTAAATTATTTGGTGTTTTGAAGACTGAACGTTTGTAGTCTAAATTATTTTACAGGTACCTGCTTCACGAGGCGTATATTTAACACACCCTTACAAATTTTCCATGCTTTAACCTATAATTAGTCGGGTAAGTTTAAAGGTTGGAATCAAATCGCGTGTCAAATCATTGCATGCTACTATAATAGAAAATGTATCCTAAGCAAACCCAGCCAAGCCAAAAGGCAAACATGCGTAAAGATAGCTCATTTCCTTTATCTCCAGAGCACGGAAAGTCCATAGATGATTGTTTATGAACCTTGACATTAAATCGTGGTAATATCCATAGCGATACACGCTCATTTTATTTATTGTTAAGAGATTCCTTGTTTTGAATAAAAATTTATCCAATCGATAGACCATAATACGTAAGAAAAATTGTTAGTTTGGAGTTATAGTGGTAAAATAAAGTTTATTGTTTCATCATATGGCTGATATCAGTAGCGTGACGTGGTTGGTTCCCAAGGAAAGCAGAGTTGGCTTAAATTATACCTGTGAGTTGTTCTCATACCTACTTTGATGACCACATGGTCTAAGGCTTCACTCTCTTGTTAGACAAAACTGCCGATAACAAAGATATCGGGGTTCGAGTCCCCCTCGAGTGTACAGAGGGTGGTTATTCCACAATGGTTTTTCCACCCTCCCTCCACGAAAAATCGATTGCACTTCTTCTAAACCCAAACTATCTCGTTCTTAACACATTAGCGCAATCAGTACATATGCGTATAGGTCTGAACATGTAGTAAGACGCGATGCCGTGAAATTTATTTTTTTCACCATCCTGTAGAACTTTCAATGGTCTGCTATCAATGAAAATAGATTCTTATGTGAGCTGTGTAGCCTATGCCTGACTAGTCAAATTGGGACTGAGTCTCGTAGAAAATAATATAATAGGTGCAGTTTCAATAAGATCTGATTACATTATAACAGTCCACGTCACAACACTGGTTGATATATATTTTTATTCTAAAAGCTTTCAATGATTCGCAATCTTTTCCCCTTTAATACAAAAATAAATGCTAAAAATCTCGTGGCACACCAACATATATACAATTCTTAATATATAAAGATAGTTTTATTTCACCGTTTTTCTCTAAATTTTACTAGGAACATTCTCATTTAATTTTTAGTTTGATAGGAAATACATTTGACGAACAAATTCTTGTAAATATACATTATAAATGTTAATAAGTACACTGAATACCTAAATATCCTGGCAAAACTAGAATAACGTCACACCACATCAGTTTTAACTCCTTATATGCTATGGTATATGTGACCTTCAGTTATTATAAGCACGTTTTATTTTTTTATTCTTTAATTAGTCTTCTTCACTTCAATTACGCACTTTAACAGATTAAGCCTAACAATTAAGCCTAAAATTAAACTTTGAAAGGATGGCTATTTAAAAGAAAAGTATGAATACATCTCTTATTTTAAGAATGATAAAAAAAAATACAATTATTATGGAAGTAATAACTCCTAATACTTTCTAATCATCCTTTACTTACTCTATCGCATTAATAACTCCAATAGGCTGCACTTCAAAATATGCCATCCATCCCTAGCATGAGATAATTCTATCAGCCCAACTCATTACACCATTTATTTTTTAAGTACATTCTAATGGTATCCTTCCATCTGAGTTTTCGTATTTCCAATGGTCTCTTCTCATTGGGTTTAGCGGTCAGTACCTTAAACATGGTTCTAGATTCTTCAATTCGCGCTGCATGTCTTGCCCACCGTAATCTGCGAGATTTGATCATCCTAGTAATAAATGTCTTGTGATGAGTACAGCGTATATAACTCATTATTATGTAACCTCCTCCTCTCCCCAGTAGTCTCGTAACATTTTTGACCAACTATCTTCCTAAGCAACTCTTTTTAAAACTCCCTAAATTTCTTTTCTTCATGTAAAGTAAGAGACCAAGTTTCACAACCATAAAGAAAAGTAAGCTTATTGTTTTATATAACATACTTACTCTGGGTTTTACATTCCTTAACAGGTGATATAGTTACATGTAACTGACCGAGTAAAGGCATGTATTTCTCGAGTTGTTTTATTTTCCTAATTTACACTACCTATATTAATATCGTTATAGCTTGTTAAGATTATTCCTAACTATTTAAGCTCACTACCCATATAAAATAACAAGTTTGAAGTAATCTCTAAATTTATCGTCCTCAATCTGTGATCTCTATTTGTTAGTCTTTTCAGCGTTCACTTATAAACCTATTTCCTTACCGGCCTCTAATGTAATTTATGTATTTCTTGCAACAGCTTTCTTACTATTTATTACCTAACAAAGTGTGATTTTGTAAATTGTATCCTTTGTATTAAATGAAATGAAAACCAGTCTTCATACCTTGTGTTTGGTTGAAAATACAACTTGGAAGGATGGGGATTCAATATTGATCAAATATGGACCTACTCAGAATTATTAATTTTTTACGTGGGGACATAATTATATTAATCATCTTTACAAACAAATGAAAGTGTAGTTCCTTCAAACTACCATCCCTGTCCAACTTTCACTAAGCTTCAATATACAACTAGTAGCTTTGTGTTAAAATAAATAATTTATTAAGATGATTAGAAAATGAAGTCAACAATGAATTTAATATTCTAGCTTCAGTTGACAGGAGAATACATGAGATTATTTATAGATCTGGTATCTGGTGGAATAATCATTTGATGGTCAACCAAAATGTTTAAAATTGATCATCCAAAACTGTAACAAGAGTAGTAGGTTATTATAAATAACACTAAGTCTCAATAGTTGTACTACTTAACATCTTATAATATATCTAGAATAACATTAGCATAAGGAACTCTCAAATTGTAAGAGTGTGGACATGAGCTGAAATTTTTAGAGTATAAATAAATTGTGGTAATATATTTTTTCAAATGAGAGCTATCTAACGTGTGTTTATTGACAGTTTCCTGGTTACCCGCNTTCCCTTAACCCCAAACGCAAGAAATGTTTAAAAATGAGTTTTGCCACACTAAACTTATTTAGTTTGATTTATTTATTCAATAGGTCTGTGTGTGCTATAGAACTATTTTTTTAATAACTTTTAATAATATTTACATTTATACGGTTGTCTTCATGCTCAACAGCATGGGCTGCCAATTTCTCTAGCAGTTCTCTCTCTACTTGACCGCGTCAAGCGCTCTTCGTGGCAGTGAGATTTACTCTCATAAAAACACACAAACAAACCAGCGCAGGTACTAAGAATAGAACTGCTAGCGGCTACTGTACGGCCCGAGATCTACAAAAGGGTTGCCAACCATCACGAATTTAAGGGATATTTTTGTAATGCAGACAAAGTGGTTAGAGATGCAAAAATGAAAACTAAAAACATATTTTAATAAAAGTAATATAATATTTAAAACAATCAATTTCAATCCGATATTTTTATTCTATTAAAAATTGACATTTTAATCCAAATTCTATTCACGAATAATTTGTTTCTCTTATGGAACCCTTTTTCCACATCAGTGGTCATGGTCACATAATAAAAGGAACTGGATTCCTGAAGAATCAGTAGTTGTGGCTCGAATCTAGGCCGCGTAAGAATTGGAGGTTGATTTTCATATGTGATTTATTACTGTGGTTTTCCCATTTCCTATTCGTGAAAATGAGAGTTAATCTACTTCAATGAACCCTCATTATCCATATAAACCTCAAAATACGTCATTGATAACCTTAATAGTTGGAAGGAAGCACATTTAAAATGAGCATGGTACCCTCAAGAATAATCACCACTAAACCTCCTCAGGCCTTCAAGAAATCACCATGAAGGGGTGAATTCATATATGAAAATTCCTTCAGCGTCTACCTCGGTGGTCTAGGGGTTACGCTCTTACTTCATGGCACGATGTTCGTGGAGTCAAACCCCATCCAGAGTCGATTCGATGGTTCTTGAGCAATACAAATTCGTAGCACAACTTCCTTTGCAGGGAAAGTAATGCCATCGGTCATATGTCAATTGTGGCACGTAAAATAACCCTGGGAGGTATGTGAAAATACTTTTCCCGGTAACATTTCAGTCTCGCTCATAGAAATTATCATGTGCTGATGTAATTAGTTGGTTCAGAAAGTGCACGTTATATAGCTCAAATAAATAAAAATTAAATTCTTTAAGGTGCGTCCGAATAGAGCGCGAGTAATTTTACAGTTTTTTTTATAGCATTACATTTTTTTTGCCAAAAATAAATCATATATTTTTGCAGTAGCAACATAAAGTTTAGTTTTCAGCACATGCTAATATCAACAGATCTTGAATATCTATCAAGGGTGTCCTGGAATTTTGTCAAAACTTTTTAAATAGAGAGAAAAAGTTTTGACAAAATTCCAGGACACCGTTGAAATATATTCAAGATCTGTTGATATTAGCATGTACTGAAAACTAAACTCTATGTTGCTACTGGAGAAATATTTTATTTATTTTGGCCAAAAAAAATTTAATTTTAATAAAAACTGTAAAAACACTTGCGCTCCCTTCTGCAGCACCTTAATCTATATATGGAATCGAGTACGTTACTCCCAGCTCAAATGATAGACGTGCTACCCATTCAAACTAAATAGTCGGATAGTGGCACGCGAGAAAAAAAACTTACTACTAATTGTTATCGGTCATGAAATAGAAACAAGTTAAGTAGGCCTATAGAATCGTGATAGCATCATGATGAAGTGTGAACAGTAAAAAAAATTGAGTATGTCGGAGGTATAAACAAATAATACATCCATAGTTATTAAAGAATGGTGAAGTCTTGCTAGATAGAAGAGAAAAAAAAAACAAGAAAAAATAAAAAAAACTACCAACACCATTTCTTGTGGGGCCTATCTTTATATCCAGACAGTCTATTCTCGTTCCGTCTCATTTTCTCTTCTCGCTATTCTACGTTCCTTCTCTCTCTCAATACGAGCCCGGTTTACGAGCCAATCTCACCGCTTTGAATTGGCCATCAGCGATAATTTGAAGTGGGCTATAACCCATTCACCCCTTCCCCCCCTACACTTCTAACCATCTTTTCACTTGAATGGTAAAGGTGTAGTGTAGTCATAGGGTTATTGGCCACTAACCGAATTGAGTGGATTATAAACCCACTAAACAGATATAAAAAAAAAGTTTATGAAGGGGAAAGAAAAAAAAGGAAGTATAAAAAGAAAGGCAAAGTGGATTTTACAACTTTTTAAGGGCCTTTTTCTGCCAAGTTTGTATGGTTACAGTTTTGTGACTGATAAATGTTGTGATTTTGTCTCTTTTTTTATACATACATAATTTGTAGCAGGCGCATTAAAGTTGTGATGGCCAATTCTTGTACACATTAAAGATGATGTTAAGTAGGATATTTAGAAAGTACACTTGTATTTCTTCTAAGTCAGTCTAATCTTTTCACATCTCACCCACAGATAGCTCTGTAAATAATTACCTTTATCAATTTCTTAGCAGACCAATAACGGATAGACCCTACATAACACATTCCGTTATCACACCGTTAAGATTTTAATACTCCTTTGAATTGTGTGTCAAAATAAGTTAGAATTTATGAAACAACATTTGAAAAAAAACTTGATTTGCTATTTTTTTTTAAGATAAACTTATTACATAATAATTTAAAGTACAATTTACATTGATAATTAAACTTTCTTTGATCAATATCTAAAACCTTAGACGCTTGGTGTTTATTAATTACTTGAACCCTAATTCTAAGCTAAAATTACCTTTCATGAAAATATTCAAAAATAAGCTTTCAGTAAACTACCCATAAGTAAGATATCATATTCTGAAAATTGAAAAATGACACCTGGACACGGGAATCGAACCCGGGATCTTTCTGTGTCCAGGTGTCATTTTTCAATTTTCAGAATATGATATCTAGCTGATGTAATTGCCATTAATATAGCTCTGGCTATTTACTCTTAATACCCATAAGTAAGTTTTCTTCATAAAAACAAATATTTCATCTTGTTAATCACAATTATATTATTATTATTATTATTATTATTATTATTATTATTATTATAAAGGAAATGGAAATTATTATTATTATTATTATTATTATTAAGGAAATTATTATTATTATTATTATTATTACTAGAAGTTCTGTCTTACGACAGGTTGATTCCTTTCGACAGTGAACTTAGACTACCAATGCGCCCAGTCCTTTGCCGCCTCCTTCAAACCCAGAATATCCTTCTTTCCTTCATGTCATCTAGTATTTAAATCCTCCATCTTCGTAAAATCCTCTTTTCCTCCTCACCCCATGCTTTTATTACGTCGTGCAATGTACAATTCCTTATAATGATGTGTCCGATCCAGTTTGCTTGGCACCGAAGAATCGCATCCAAAATGGATCTTTTCTCACCCACTCATCTTAGGACTTCTTCATTTGTCACCCTGTCTGTCCAGTGATCTTCTCAAGTTTTCTCCAGAACCACATTTCAACTTGCAGCAATAACTTTTTCTGATTGAATGCTTACTTGTTATAATAAACGCTCACAATAAACAATATATATTTACATTATATATATATATATATATATATATATAATATCCTATAGTCTGAATCTTCATTTAACTTTCAAATCACTCGAATCACAAATATTAAATTCGAGTTTTGTAAAAAATTATGAACTTCAGTGGAAATATAAATATAATAGAATAAATAGAAAATAGAAAAAGAAGCTTAATGTTAAAAATAATCTTGTGAATCATTCTTTATAAGATTCATAGTCAGTTAAATTACTAGCCTGAAGCATGTTTATTTAAGTACATTCTATAATTACGTTGGTTTTAAACTACCAATATGCAGTATTAAGAGCTTAAAAACCAATTTCAATTAAAACAGTTTAAAATAAATGGTACGGAACCCTGCACTGACTTTCTCGCTCCATTCTTTAGTAAAAATGGAAACATTTACTCAAAACTCGTAATTATATGTGACACGAGATAATATAGGTCTACACTAGCAAACCCGAACAAAAATTACGCTTGACTACATTAAAAAAATATTTGGACTCCCAGTTTTAAATTTTATAATATTATTTTTAAAGAATCAAAGTCCTCATTTGTATATCTGTACTAATAAAAATGATCGATACTTGGTCTACAAGATTCAAAACTGCGTATTAAAATTTCGAATTTTGATTAAAATTTTCGACATTTTACTAGAGGTTGTACATCTAGTGTTTTTCCCATATCTATTAAATCTATCATTTATAAATTTTGACTAATAAAAATGTAAATATTGACTCTGAAATAATATATATAGATCATTGCTGTACAAACATTTCTGCCAAGTGGTTAAAGGAAAATAATCACATCAAATTTTGAGAGACTTATTTGCTTACTCTATGGCATTAGAGAATTATTGCGTCAAAACTGAGCTAGTATTCTGTATAACTAATGCTCCCAAAATTGTATTAATATATTTTCCACTATCTGGGAATCTATTGTTTTTATAAAAACATATGTCAAATAAAAGTTTATGTTTAACAGTATCACAATTTTTCAATAAGTTATTTAGTATCTCAAATAGTTTTGGCAATGCGTTAAAAAAATGAGAATTTACGCATCAGATCAAAACTCTTAAACTCATTTTGCTGAAAACGAGAGTAGCAATTTTATTTATGATAGTGATCAATGCTTAGAAATGAAATTTAATCATTAATTTAATCACTTGAGCCGATTGTGAGAGAATCGATTTTTTCTCTTTTCGCCCTTCAGTAAACTGCCCTTAATTTTAGGGTAAGATATCCAATTACAAAAACTCTTTGGGGCAACCCTATGAAAACCCTAGATACCAAGTTTCAGCCCAATCGATAAAATAGTTTAGGCTCTAGTCTGAGGTATAGACAGATAGACAGACAGACAGACGGAAATTCAAAAACCACTTTTTCGGATTCGGAGGTCATGAAACGTCGAGATTCATTAAAATCTCGAGTTAAATTTTTTTGACAATCACAATACTTTCTCTATCTGTAAGTTTGCGAGAAAGTAAAAAGGGTTTGAGTCTCAAATCCTATATTTTGTCAAATACTTGAACCCCAGATATTCTTAAAGATTCGAGGATTAGAGGATTCAAGGAGACTATACCTACCTTAAAGGATGTTTCATGAAAACCAATCCAAATTCCATCAAAAAAACCTTGTGAAATGATGTTTAATCACGTCTTAAATAAAAGTGTCATAGTCTTTTGACGAGAGGTTTTTTAAGTTATAGATTAAACTTTTGATATGATCTTCTTGAAGTTAAAAATCCTTACACTACGAGGTTGATTAGGATGAATGCAGCAGCTCTGGCGCTTTAACACCGCACACATATCAAACAATAAGTTAGAATTGTTTGTTGTGAAAATAACAAATAACTGCCAAGTTGCTAAGGGAAAATTTTATATAGTTTCATGTATCCTCCAGCTTAACAACAAACGATATAAGTGAAAAGTCGGTGAATATGAGTCCTTTTTGCACATCTACTTTTAGCTCCAAATTTGATATTATCTATAGTATACACTATTAACTTCATTTTATCACATAACCCAAATGAGTAGTAAGACGCGTTGGTGAAAAAACACCTTCACATTGGTTTAAGCTGTAATTTTAAATAATGAACCAATATATAAATATTACGAGATAGATAAACGTCTGTAGTCGCGTTTAAACAATCCTGTAAACGGATGTCGCGTCTACATAAAAAAACTGTATCCGTAATATTGTAATGTCTTACTTATTTAATGTCTAGTTGTGTCTTTTGATTCATTTTAAATTACAGGTATAATAGTTTTAAGATGTGTCCAATTAAAACTAAGGTCACTTAAATCCTTAACGTGGCTTGGTGACTTCATCACAGGATGAACCTCCTGTAGGATAGGCAATACATAAATCCAAATGACACGTAGGTTGTATTTAATAGTCCATAGGGGCCTGTTCCAATTGTATCGTGCGTTGTAGTGTAATTAGTAGGCTCATCATCAATCAAATAACTGACGGGCTACTGGGTCAATGTATCATTACACACATTCTGTGCTTGTATTAATATCAAGTGGTCAATTAGCAATTATGTCTGGCGCTGTAAGATGAGCTATTATAGGCTTGTACGTCAAGTCTATTTTATTATTTAGATTGAAAAATGACACCTGGACACGGGAATCGAAACCGGGACCTTTAGCTTGATTTGCAAATGCTCTAACCACTAAGCTATTCAGGATTTGTGCCATGTCCCGGCTCAGTGGTTAGAGCATTAGTGTATTAAGTTAAAGGACCCGGGCTCGATCCCCGTGTTAAAATGTCATTTTTTAATTTAAAGAATATTATATTTAATCACGGCTCTAGACATAACTAATAAATACAATAGTTTTTCTATTTAATCCTTCTACTCTTTATTTGCTTGGTTTGAGATAAGACGGAAATTGTATTGTTTCTTATAGATTAAATTCAAATGATACAATTTTTCATTTTATTAAAGGCATTCATTTAGCACATATAAGTTATTAAAATTGGGTGAAAATTAAATGATAGGCCTATGATAAATTAAATTGAAATATGATTTGTACTTACAGGAGCATGTAAACATTATGCATATTATATCAGATCCCCTTTGGATCATTCAAATTTAGATGGATACATATTTGAACAAGTAGGCCTATGAATTTCCAGCAATTTATTTTCTCAGAATAAAATGTTGAATATATTTTAGAATATAGTAATTTGACGTTTTGATAATATTTAGAAGGAAAATATATCTCTAGAGATATCTAATAGAGTTTAATACTGTTTAATATAATCATATAAACCGAACGGTTAGTAAGACGCGTTGCTAAAATACTGTTTAATAGACTATCTTTCTATTGTATTTTAACGTGCGTTTAATTAAATTTTTAAATTAGGACCAAGGCAGAATAATAAATATAATAAAAAGCAAAAACCACTCAATCAATGAATCACTCACTCAACCACTAACTCATCACCGTATTTCTCCAAACCAAATCCTATTCCTGGAAACTTGAAAACTGCCCCATATAGCCATCCAAATATAAAATTAGGAAATTTCCAAATTAAGTTCCAGGAAAATGAGGGGCCTATGGTTAAAAAAATCACTTTTTATATGATGTTGAACATTAAAATTAGACAAGTCCGTGTAACCAAATAAATCTTAAAATTTCTAAGAGTGAATTGATGAAAAGGGGACGCAGGATTTCCAAATCTCAAAAACAAATAGTATACAACTATTTCCCATTGTGGTGGAAAATCAAATTTCAACAAGCCGTTAATAAAACAACTCCAAATAAATATTAATGGCTGAAAATGTAAAATTTTTCTCGGGACTTTGGAAAACGGGAGGTGGGTGGGTATCGTAAGAACAGAAAAAATAACTTTTATGTATGGTAGAAATTTTAAATTTGGCAGGAAGGTATGAGAACAACTCCAGATAAGCATATTCATCTTAAAATTTGACATTTATTAAGTAGAAGTTGATTAAATGGGGAGAGAGTTGGGACTTTCAAAATTCTCAAAGCTAAAATAATAAATTACTTTTCAGTGTGGGAGATGGTTGAAATTTGTTAGATGGGTATAAGAACTAGCTCAAACAACAATTGAGGTCTGATCCTTAAATTTCCATTTGAATAATTAATAAATAGGGAAGGAGTGCTTCCTCAAGATTCCTAAAACTAATATAAAAACAGTTTTGGAGTGATATAAAATATAAATTTACCGTGTAAGTAAAGTCCTTCCCAGAATGTCCAGTGACATCTGAACATATTGAGTTTCAAAATTGAAGTCTGGGAAATGGAGCAACTCTAAATTGATACAACTTAAACCGCACTGGAAATCGGTATTCTATATTATTTATTTGAAAATTTGAGAATTTGTAAGTAGTCCTACGTAAATACACCATATAAGATCATAAAATCTTGAAAATTCAAAATGGTAATGTGGGAACTGATAAAGAGTCGGAAGTGAGGGAAGGTGTAATAGCTTAAAATATTCAAAATTATTGTAAAATCTTATTTTTTTTAGCCAAGTTTGTAAAAGGACCGCCTCAAAATAATCATAAAAGCGGGACAGTTTTGAATTTAAAATTATGGGGTGAGAAATGGCTAGTAGGGAAAAAATTTCTCAAAATTGTAGACATTTATTTTATTTTGTAAAGGCATATGAAAAAAAATCTCAAAATAAACGAGTAAAACAACTAAAGATTATCTTAAAGAGGATCCATTAGCGTTGCAGCTCAAAATCAAAGAATAAAATTAATTAGCGCATATCTAGCATATACATAACTCAAATAAACGAATTCTAACATTGATAGGTGAACAGTGATGTTCTTTGGGAAACCATGATACTTATTATTCAATATGTTTCTGTAACAGAGTATATTATTTATTTTATTTATTTGGCACAAAAAATGTGTTTTTTACAAAAAACACTGTAAAAATACGAACATTATTACCCCGTGTTCCATTGCATCCCTTATTAACAATTTTTATATTTGTGTTTATAAAAACTAATCTACAATATTGTCTTGGTAGAGTCCAATTTTTCATAAACAGATTTTTTTTAGACCATACGTACTAACAACAGTTTTGCAGAAAGAATTGATGATTTATCATTATTTAATAAGTGTAATTTTATAGGTATTGATAATTAATATCAAAAGTGATCACATCAAATCATATGACTTGACGTATGAGTGGGTGAAAGTTTTTCTAGTAACTTTTATAGCTGTCGGATGAGTCACTTCTTGAGAAAATTGGACTGTATAAAACGAAGTAGTAGCTTTACAAAAATAATTGTTTCAGATTTCTACAGTCCTAACAACCTGTTTTAGAGCCGTTTGCGAAATAAAGAAGCGACACAACACTATTAAATAATTTAATATTATTGCTCCAAACTGGTAGTAAGCTATTTATTAAAATGATGGGGACTAAGCTGACATAAATATGCAAGAATGTCCATTATCAGTAGAGAATATCCATTATTATTAAAGAATTATTTTTTAAAGTATGTCGTGCAGGACGATAAGGTGCCAAAGGGGAATGTAGGCCTACAATGAATATATATGAAAATATAATAATATAGAAGAGATGGACCTACGGAAACATATTAAAATAATGAAACATTACTGATTATTATAATTTTTTTTACTAAATAACGTGGATAACCTAAGAATCATGTGTTGAAAAAAACAAAACAAAAATAATAACAAAACTCTATCGAAGAGTAATAAAACGTGCGGACATGAGAAGATTGAACGCCTACAGTTACAAATTCTTTCAAGTGAGTGTTGTATGGATTGCTTCACGGTAGATTACAAAAAAGAAAAAGAAGTTCGATTCCTTTAACATGTGGCCATCTCGAGTATAGTGTGTGTCAAAATTATTCACTCCTTATTAGATTTTATAGGGCTTTTATAGGGACTTTAAATAATATTGAGACTTTGGATGATAATAAAATATTCAATTTTTTAAATTTATCTATACAGACGTAATCGAGCCGACCTTAATAGTTTATTTTGGAGTGTCATCTATTACAATCCGTCTGGGGTGTTTGCGTATTTACACAGGGATACCAGGATAGGATTGTGAAATATATAGGAAAGGTACCGTACCGGTATTTGGGTGGAAACGGTATAAAACTTACCCTCATTACAATGTTAAGTTTAGAGCCATGGCATCCCCTTCATCAATAAACCAGATCATACTAGGTTAACGACCTAAGCCACGTGCCCACCAATGTGGGTTTATTAACCTACATAATTTTATTTCATTTTCGACTTTTGGAGATTGTTTAAATAAAAACTATGCAGCTAATAATAAAAAATAACGTTTAAAATTAATTTATTTTAAAAAGATTTCAATAAATTAACTTTAATCTTGGAGGTCTTAGGGTGAAGTAATCGCCTCAAATCCCGATGTTCATGGGTTCAAACCCAGACGGGGTGGATGGATTTATCTTTTAATATAAAATGGTCATTACATTTATTTAAAATTGCTTGGATCATTGTTGTAACAGACCTTTCTATAAATTTTGAACTAAGATAAATAAGTTATTGTGTACGATATACTTGATCTACACTAATTATTCTAAAGTATGTGTAATATAATGTTATAGTCCTGGTCCATGTTTAAGAACAATAGTAGTAAATTTATATGTTGTTTAAACAAAATTTACCTCTTACTTTCTCATGAAGTTTCTATATATAATTATATTTACTAACCCAGATTTATTTGACTAATCGTATAAAATGTTTTGTTAGATTTTATGTGAAGCTGAATACAAAATATTTTAGAGTATGCTGTAGCCAAATCGAAAGTCTTTATTCCTGGAAACATGGAAAGGATATATTTTTTTTTACCTTTTGAAAATTCATATCTACCTATCTATTATTTTTTAAAACTAGTTCCCATAAATTGAATTAATTCTAGGGTTTCCACTTTGGTCTTCTTTTTTCCCCTTCTTTTGGGCATAGTTCAAGTTCAGTGAAGGTTTTCGACCTGCATTACAATATTTCAAGGGCAATTTGATTCTTCCTATACCTGGAGGATGGGCTGGCTTATTCTTGATCATGAAATTTGTAAATTGTGTAAGGAACCACGTGGCTATACTAGTGATTTATTGTTTTTAATCTAATAGATGATTGATTCCAATATTTTTTTAACAACTATATATTATTTGTCTCTTGATATTTTAGGAAACATTTTCAAATTCGATAGGAATATATTTAGATTTACTTTAAATATCTTTAAAACTGGAACTGTAGCGTGTCATTTTAATGAACTTAGCAAATACAAAAACTAACTATTCATTTAAAAAATACGTTAAATACTGTGAAAGCCACACATTTGGCAATACCTTATATAGAATATATCAATAAAATAATGGGTAAACTAGGCTGCCTTCGTTTAATTTATTTTATCATGTTGGATTAGTAGGAAATTTTTAAAAAAAGCAAAAAAAGAGACTTGGTGTACACTTATCAATAAATAAATAATTATATATTGAAAACAAAATTGAACACACATAAATGGGAAATTCCTTCAACACTAATTTTGATACAAATATTTAGAAACTAGTTTTTTCCCCAACTTGTGTTTCATGACGTTTATAAATTGTATTTATGTTTATTTCTGTGAAAATTACTTAATAGTGGCCAGGAAAGTCCAACACACGCACACACACACACACACACACACACACACACACACGCACGCACGCACGCATACACACACACACACTTAAAAGGATGTCACTATGTGTTTTGGCCCTAGGGACTTTATGCATCAGATCTAATATAAGGTTACCAAATTGTATCAGAAACAGATTTATATTTTCGACATGGAAAAAAAATCTTACCTGCATTTCTTTTCTTTCATTCTCTACGCCGTGAAGAAAGAGAGGTCAAATGGTGAGGACAGAAGGAAATTCAGATATTTTGAGAAAAAGCTAGAAGATATAAGAGCCAAGGGAATGATTGAATCCACCTATTTATAAAATAAATAAACAGACGCATCTATTTATCTAATTATGTTCTAAATTTATAAATTAAAAAAATGTTTTCAATAAGACCATCAAATAATCACACTCCTGTTATTTTAATATATCTTAATAGCAACATTATTAAATTAAATTTAGATTTGATAGATTTTCTAATTAACTATAAATAAATTGTGGGTTTATTTAATATTAAAAGAGTTGATGAGTTGATTAATTTAAATTTCATTAGTAGCTTTAACACTTTAAAATGTGTATACTGTGACTTTTTAATGCCATAATTTAAAAACCTAATTAATATTTCTATAAAAAAATCAATTTTAAAGTTTCATCCTCCATTTTGGACTCGACATAATGAATTTTTCAATTTAAAGATTTTTTCTCATAAACCTGGCGATGGCATGCTTCATAACTTCAGTACCAAATCTAAACCCTTTTAATTAGGGGTTGGCAATCTTTTTGGGCCCCAATCTATAAATAAACAAATAAACTTATAAATATTCTCGCGGTCACCCATCTTTTGTCTAAAAATTATATATTTTATTTATTAAATTCAATAATTTCTCAAATAATCTTGTCCACCACCTTTCTAGAAAAAAGTGGAATAAATTAAATGTATATTTCAAATTAAACTATTTAATGTAATTATAATTGCACTGTACTTGATAGATGTTGACAAAGTGGCGTTTGAATCATGGATGAGTGAACTATTAATCATCTACAACGTGTTATTTCACTGACAGATTATTACCCTTATCTTTCCAAGATAATGATCTTCTTATAAACTATCGTATTTATTGCAAACTATTAGTAACTAGCTCTAGCATTTTATTTGGAAGTTTCTTTACCTAAATTCTCTCAGGGCGTTTTAAAATATGGATTTAGATTTAGTTATTTTGATGAAAAGGAAAACTTTTAATATAAATAATGTAGGCTTTAAAAACAAAATAAATCTTTGAAAAAATGAATCTTTCTCTATAATAAAATAAAACACACTTAGTTCTTCTGATGAAGCATGAAACAGACTGTACACGCGTGTATGTGTTCGTGTCACAAACACATTCCAACAGAGTCTGTGAGGACGTGTTCACTGACATTACTTACTCTGCAGCCGAGTGTTATTCCCCCCCTCCCCCTTCCTCCCCTCGAAAATTCCGGCGTGTCATGTTTATCGCCCAGAAAAACACACACGCGCGCTCCTGGATGGAGCTTTAATTACAGACGGATACTTTCTACCCGCGCCTTACAGTGTGGTACACTGAGACAATTCACTTTCTCTGTTATAATTTACTAAGGAGTTATTAAAACACAAAAGATTGAGTTATTTTGTAAGAAAGACGAAAGAAAATACTCTTAAGCAATTTTGTCAGTTTTTTTGGTTGAAATCCCCATCTTACCACCCATTCGGGATATACACATATATACTCACTAAGCTTATGTGCTAGGAATGATTTAGGTGGAATTTAAAGAAAGGCTACTCTTAATTGTGTGAAGGGAAATTGTAATAAAACCTTCTAGGAAAGGATAAAACCTAGGTACACCCAATATAGATTCAAACCCTGACCTCCTGGTCATCGGCAGTCCTGTCTATTGCAGAGTCACGCCTTGGACTGTTTGGCCACCGAAGAGGGTATGTGTGTGATTTAAGAGAGATTGGAGATCCCTTGTTCCGCTAGGAAATCTCATGTCAAGTAAGCCTCTGATAAATAATATTACAAACACCACCACATAACACTTGTTTCGATGGCCGCATGGTCTAACGCGCTACTATCGCAGTAGGCTAGATTGCCGATGACGGGGAGATCGAGGTTAGAGTATCGTTTGGATGTACCGAGGCTGGTTTTTCCAAAATAGCTTTTCCTTTTCCCTCCACGCGAATACGGGTACACTTCCTCTAAATATAACATTCCTAGTCCCTAAAATCATTAGCGTATTTAGTACTTAAGCGTATAGCCCAAACGGATTGTAAAACATGGTGCTAAAAAAACATATGGAGGAATAATGTATTAAACGTATCATAGAATGGTGGTCATCCATTTGGAAGTGATCTCTTAGATATAAAATATAGTTACCATTTTTTACTTTCTCTCTATCTTACAGGTAGAGAAAGTATGGTGATCGTCAAAAAAAATCAAACTCGAGATTTTGATGAATTTTGACGTTTCATGACTTCCTGAATCCAAAAAAGTGGTTTTTGAATTTCTGTCTGTCTGTCTGTCTGTCTGTACCTCCAACTAGAGCCTAAACTATTTTACCGATTGAGCTGAAACTTGATATCTAGGGTTTTCATAGGGTTGCCCCGAGGGGTTTTTGGAATTGGATATCTACCCCTAAAATTAAGGGTAGTTTACTGAAGGGCGAAAAGAGAAAAATTTGGTTTTCTCAAAATCTGCTCAAACGATTTTGATTAAAATTCGTATCTAGGCGTTGATTAAGATTATAAATAAACTGGCTATTTTCATTTTCCTATGAAAATGATTTTTAGGGTACTTTACAGAAGCGTTAATTTCCGTATCTCCACAACTATTTGAGAAACTAAACAACTTATCATTGCAAAATTGTAGGACTATTAGAAATAAAAAACTTTTATTTGACATATATTTTTATAAAAGCAACAGTTTCTGAGATATTTGCAAATATATTAATACAATTTTGTGAGCTTTAGTTGTAAACATATACTACTTAAGTCTTAACGCAATAATTCTCCAATGCCATAGAGTAATTAAATATAAGTATCTAAAAAAGTATGTTATTTTTCCTTAAATCTCTTAGGAGAAATGTTTGCATAGCAATGATCTATCTCCATTTTAGACTCAATAGTCAATATTTACATTTTTTATTGGTCAAAATGTATAAATGAATAATTAAATATCAATGCGATGACTTGAAGATCTGCAACACCTTATAAAATGTTAAAATTTTAACCAGAAATCGAAATTTTAATACGAAGTGTTGACCCTTGTGGAAGACATTAAACTGTTTGAAATGCTCTTAGGTGGACAAAGATGCGCCTCTTTTCTCATTGATTCTATATCATTGTATATTATTTTATGCGTGTTCTTATGTGGAGTGGTGATGATACAATGTACATTATTCCGTTCAGAAATCTTACGAGTTTATAGAAAGAGAGAGAAAGTCTGTGCGGTGCGCCATACCATTTTTTTTCTTCATATTTATGCGGACTGCCATTTTGATGTAAGTCAGTTTAGAGAGTTACCTACTATTTTAATGGCTCATAAGGCACCATATGGGCATGTTTTATAAATATGTTATTTGACAGTGTTTAAACTGACTGATTGTATCACCATTAAGAATTTCTATAAGCGAGAGCGAAAGGATCAAACAGTTTTACCAGTAAAGGTATTTTCACATACCTTCCAGGGTTATTTTACAAGCCACAATCGACATGGGACCAACGGGTTTAATTCCCATCCGAAGGAAGTTGTGCTACGGATTTCTATCGCTCAAGAAAAATCTGTTTACCTCGGCTTGGTTACAATACCCCGAACATCCGGTCCTGAGGAAAGCACTTTACCCAAATACCACCAAGGTCTTCAATAAGTTACTTCTATTACTACTACTACATGTAAGACCTACATAAAAATAATTAAATTGATAAAATAGTTCTCGAAATTTGTTACCTAGTCCAGGTACTCAAAGCTAGAGCCAAACGTTAAGAAAAATAATGGCATGACACAATCGTACAAACTTACTCATATTAAATTATAGCTTGAATCTAAGTTTTCAAAAATAGTTTTTTAAACTAGCTTTAAACTTATTTTAATAAGAAAACCAGCATATTATCTTTTTAATCCCAATAAACCTTCTTATAATATAAATTTAAGCAAAATTGTTTACACCATTTAAAAAATGACTAGTGACAACCGCACTGTTAAATATGTTTTAAAATTATAACACTTGATACTTTGGTTCAATCTAGGGGTTGAGCGGCCGTCCTTAAACTACGAAAGGTTTTTTTCTTCGTAATTTTCGAACCACCTTCTCCCCTACGTAAGGGATCGTAAGATTTTCCATCACCTCTGCCTCCCCCAACTCTTATGTATTTTTTTTAGGATTTTATGAATGATATAATTTTAATCCTTTGCTTATATTTAGACATATGAAATTTTAGAATAATTTTAATGCAAAAGCCTAAGTAAACAAAATACATGTGAAGATTTATAATTAATATATTTATTTCCTGACAGTATTTTTTTTAGATTTTGTCTGGTCATGAACATTGATACAAAACCTAACGTAAGTTGACTAATTCTGAACCACCCCTGCCCCCTCCCCCCCCGGAAGGACCCTTTACCCCCAAAATAAACCCCTATTAAGTTTAAGGATTGTTCATAAGATTACGGTATGTGTTGGGAGGAAGGCGAGGGGCGAAAGGAAGAAAGTACATTTCACGAGTAGATAGTTATCCCCAGAGCACCCAGCATATATCTAACCTTGACCTCTCCATAACCGAAAGCCCAATCTATTTTAATAAGGTTGTCCAAAGTTTATTCAAATTCAAAATGTGTCCCCAACAAATGTACGCAGTTTTTATCAGGATATTCTTATTTCTAAGGCCTATTAATTGTTTGAGATTTTTTTACAAATATATTTTGTATATTTATAATATAGTTCTATGATCTATTTTGTTATTAAAAACTGTATTCTTTCTGTGTGGGAAAAGTCTCTAATTAATATAAATATCACCCATTTCAGTAGCCTAATGGTATATAAGAAGTCACTTTCGTGTTGGAATGGCCTGCTGATGATGGGAGAGAAAGGGGTTTGAATCCCGGACGAGGTCTACAATTCTTAAATGGTTTTCCACTTTTCTTCTACGCATGTGCAGGTTTATTACCTTTAAATGCTTCCTTAATCATTTCCAACCCATTGATTAATTATATCATTCGAATATATGCGTACAGCATGAACAGGTAGCAAGAACCGGTGGAAAGTTAAACTTGTTTTAAAAAACACTACAATTATTTAACCCCCAAGAGCATTAATTACGTTTCAAATAATTATATTAAGGATGCAAACACATTTAATTTTTTTTTCCAATTATAGAGTTACTGGTTATCTAGAAACATCTCTTAAGTCCAAGAGTTCAGCAGAAAGACACGGTTTGTGTGACTACTAATTCATCATAGACGACAAAACTCAGGCAGGCAGGCAGGCAGGCAGGCAGTAAATGTGAATGAAGTAAAGAGGAATTATTGTGGTCAACGGTCTATAGTAGAGCTTAGTTAAGAAACACATAATATAGTTGAGTGAAATCACTTAGCATTCATAATGCTTTGAAATAACGTTTTATTCTTTCGTATTAAAAAAACACACATCATAATTATATTTCAGATAGTTTTATACCTGGCATACAAATTAATTTAAATCATTTTGCCAAGAAATGCTTCTCATACATCATATATTAAAAGAAATAACGTCGCTTCATCTGTCTTTGAAGAGCTCTTTAGATGCTTTATTACTATTACTTTATTTTATGAGGTGAAAAAATCTTCACTCAGACCATGACTCTTTTAAAAAGCAGCCAACAGTGTTGACTGTCCTTGGATGTAGATATATTTTTTTGTCGCCTGGCCTAAAAGAAGGATTCATGTTTGAAGTTTGAAAAGAGTAAAGAGTCAAAGGATAAGAGGAAAGGGATAAAATAAAAGAATGTAAAAAAAAGATAAGTAAAATGGAAAGGTGAACCAACCAGGTTGAGCTTCACAGCAGGTTTGTAAAGTTTGTTGAAACCACCTTGCATTCTATACATTGTCAATAGTACTAGGGCGTCTCCATACCAAATTTGGGGACCGCTGGAGGTGAATGGTAGAGGATTATGGGGAGACGTCCCTCATAATTTCCCATGTACTTTTGATATAGTAGTCAAAGTAAATTTAGTAATAATACATTTATTTTATTTATTTTTTATTAACACACACTAATCAAAGCAAATTAATAAATATATGCATGTATATATGTATATACATTTATATTTTAAATCCACGTTTTACGAACAATTCTGGATATAGACTACGCTTATTTACTAACTACTATAATTGGTTATAGAGAAGAGAGGTTGAATTTAGAGGAAGTATACCCGCATTTGCGTGGAGAAAGCCTGGAAACCATTTAGGAAAAACCACTCGGTACATCCAACTGGGATTGAACCACAATTTTCCATCATAGGCAATCTAGTCCATTGCGTAATTTTTTATTCAAACATACAAAAACAACTAAAGGTTTAGGTCTAATAAACTGTTTGGTTTTAACTGAACAGGATAAAGGGAACATATACTAAGTTATACCATCATTTGCTTAAAACAAAGAGGGTAAACACAAATTGTGGAGGGAAAAAAATATTTATTTGCCCATCAGTCTGGAATCAAAAACCCGGTAATAACGATTTAAAGACTTATGTGCTAACCACTTTGTCTAACAACTTCAATTTAGGGTCTAGCTCCTACGTGTAACCATACAAAGCTATAGAATAATTCACATTGCTTCTATTTATCATTCGTTAGATATAATGCCTAGAATGGGTTAAAACTTAAGAATAAAACAAGTAGGTCAGACCTCTATTCTGAATGTCTTGGGCCTAGACCTTACCGTAAAAAAAAGTATTTCCAGCGTTTGTTTTAAAAGTTAAAACTGCAATTGTATGAAGTTCCTCTAATTTGAGGTAAACACATTTAAATTTATTTTATTTCAGGTGTTCTTGGGTGAACTCTTCAAACATAGGGTTGGATCATAGGCCTATATTAGGTTACGACTTACACAATAACTTAATAAAGAAGATAAAACATAATATTAGTGTCTAGTTGTGATAGGAAGAGGTCGACCTCGGTGGTCTCGGTGGTCGGTGGTTCAAACTTATCCGGGGTCAACGAATTTTTCTTGAGCGATAAATATCGATGGCACAACTTAATTCGGAGGTAAAGTAAAGCTGTCGGTCTCATGTTGATTGTGGCATTTAAGATAACCTTGGAAGATATGTTAAAATACCTTTTCACCAAAATTTGTAGGCCCTTTG
Organism: Timema genevievae; assembly: GCA_902155825.1. Classification (NCBI taxonomy): domain Eukaryota; kingdom Metazoa; phylum Arthropoda; class Insecta; order Phasmatodea; family Timematidae; genus Timema; species Timema genevievae. Next base: position 27,910 of record CABFWO010000039.1, read on the forward strand.
GCTCATCAAAATTCTCGTGTGCAGGGATCGTGTACGTTGAATACCTCAAGAAAATAGAATAAAAAAATAATTGCACAACACAAATTAATAATGTGATCTGTGGAAAAGCCCTTATGATATGTACATAATATCAATTACTACATATTAAATAATATGAATAACAATCTAAAATGTTTTCAATGTTTATAGAAAAAAATTGTTGATCTACTCTTACCATCTAACTTTATCTCCAGGGATTATAGTATTTGAAAGTTTAATTATTATTATTATAAGCAACGCGTCTTACTACCTGTTTGGGCTATACACACTTACGCTAGTGTGTAATGGTAGGGTGATTGTGAGATGAAATGGAGGACCTACAGTTTAACGTGGAATCCGAATCATGGTGGAGGCCTGACATTCCACACATTCACGAGTTGTGATTAATACACGTCTTGTCAGAGGTCAGGGAAGGGTTTGGTAATCAGATAAATCTATGCCGGGACCGAGGATTGAACCTCGGACCTCCAGCACAGAAGTTCGACACCTTACCGTTAGACCATCAGGCTACCCAAAAAATTTAATATAATAATTATATTTTAAAAAATCATTTTGATTTATTTTAAATGCCCATCACAAATCTACTCCCCAAAAGTGTCGTCAACGTTAAAACACATGCTCAGACCTACATAAGTGTTAGCTAATACACAAGCGTAATATAAGTCAAGATATATTACATTCACAGTCGTGAGTTCTTCTTTTTTTCAATTCGCTGAGAAATAAAGTAGAAATAATAATAAACTCTTGGTAAATGACCCCGTCGCACACTTTACGATCTGTCAACTGCAAACGACTCTCTTTTTCATGCTGTTCTGTCCTCCCTCTCCCCCTCTTACTCCCTCATTTCTCTCATCCCCTTCCCCCTCTATACTTCTTTCCTCTTTGACTTCACTTGACCCGCAAGCGACTTGTTCTGAATCACGAATCTGGTATGGGAACGAAAATCGGCGGAATGCATGACTTTAAACGCCCAACATTTTTATTTCGGAATATTTCTGTTCGACTTAGCCACAGGGAACGAAAGAGACACGCCGATAACCTTCTATAATATGACCGCATTAAAGCTACTTGAAGCAATGGCAATTTTATTCTATTCATTTCAGTTAATTGCATTATTGGTGGCGTGGTGGTCTAGGGGTAAGGTGTCAAAACTTCTGTGCTAGGGGTCTGGGATTCAATCCTCGGTCCCGGCACAGATTTATCTGATTGCTAAAACCTTCCTTCCTCTCTGAAAAGACGTGTATTAATCACAACTTGTGAATGTGTGGAATGCCAGGCCTTCACCGTGGTTCGGATCCCACGTTAAGCTGTAGGTCCTCCATTTCATCTCACAATCACCCTGCCATCACACATTAGCTTAAGTGCGTATAACTCGAACGGCTAGAATGATGCAATTATAATAATAATAATAATAATAATAATTAGTTATTTTATTATTAATATATTTAACACGTTTTATTTTGTTTCAACAAATCTAGAAATCTTTATATGGACTGTACTTTTGAAGAGCTTGTCAGAGTGAACCATCAACAATTTTGGACAACTTTTATTAAATATTTCGTGTGTGGTTTGTATTTTATTTTTTTAGTACCGTACCTTGAGCAGCCGTCAGTGATATCCACTTTTAATCCCACTAATGGAGCAGGGATGAGAAAGGTATGACTTAGAATAAAGGTACCCGAATTTGAGTGGAACAAGAGAGGGAAAATCAAAAAACACAATCACAATACATCCAGTTGATATTAAAAGCCTTACCTTCCTTTCACAGTTAAACCTTTCTCAAGAAGCCTGATGATTATTCCACGAACCCACCGCAATGGGTCAAGTCTTTTTTCAAATTCATGCGTTGCCGACGAAGATATCTACTCCTTTTATTTGGATTCGTCCGTTTATCCAATTAACAAATATACTCGTATGTATTATATATTCGGTCTTAGTTTAAGCTAGTTTGTAGTCGTGTGATGTTGATAACGAGTGTTATTTTTAAATTGCATGTTAAACATCTCAATAAAAGAAACAATTTCTATACTAAGTTTTGTAATTATGTTGTAGCTACTATAGCATCATAACATTTGTAAAACAAAATTCAATCATGCTGAAAAGATCCGACCATTGACTTTGTAGTCTGGAATTCGATCCTGACCAAATTCACTCGAGATGGATTTTTCAGTGCTATTTTTCACCTACCTTCAAACGTATAGGCCTAATGACGCGAGTTCTAAGCATTCATCCTCCTGATTTAGTTATCTTGATTGATTTTAAGTCTCTTATTATTCATTGGTATTAATTATAGACCTATAATATCCGGTTCAGTGGCCGCATGGTCAAAGGAGTCGCTCTCGCAAAATATACTTGATTGCAAATAGCGGGGAGTTCGGGGCTCGAGTCCCAGTCGGGTGTACTGAGGGTGATTTTCATAAATGGTGTTCCGCTCTCCCTCCACGCAAATGTGGGTGCACGGCCTCTAAATTTAACCTTCCTCATCCTTAATACATTAGCGTAATTAATACATAGGCATGTAACCCGAACGGATAGTCAGATGGGGTCTAAATATATAGCCTATATATAGGCTTATATAATGATAAAGCATAGATAAAGATAGAGAATGTTTAGATAAAGTTAGAAGGTGGCCGCAGCCCACTAGTTGCTCAAACTGAGCTTGGTACCAGGGGCAAAGTACAGGCCCCCTTTCTTTGTTTTGCTCGACTTTGGTGGCGGTGAAACATTATTTGTCTAGGGAGGCATATTAGCTTATCAATTAAAAAGGAATTTTGAGGGGCTATGACCCCAAAGCTGAAGGGACGCCTCTAAGATTTGAGGTGGTCGTCATCTTATTACATTAAAAAAAAATATACTTACCTATAAGCTATTTGGATTGGTCCTTCTCCAGACATTTTTGAAATTTGAATGTCCCTATAAGATAGTTAGTATGGACTTAGTCTGAATTTTTTTGGAGAATTAGATGCCTATTGTAATGGGCCTATATGAAGTGGTCTTCTCCAGGCAAATTTTTGAAAATTGAATGTCTCTAGAAGCGATTTGGAGTGAGTGGTCTTCACCCGTGTTATTTTATTTTATTAAATTTTTCTCTTCACTAATTGGAGTTTAATACAAGACCATTTTTCAGCTTAATATTCTATAAAATCGAAGGGGAGTAAAATAAATCTAAAGAGGGACGAGTTTATTCCAGGAGAGAGAGTGAGTTTATTACAATCGGGATGAGGCGCAGACACAAATTATTTCCCAAGGGGGAGAAAGCCCCCCCAGTTACACATGCTATTCCACCAATGTTTGACCTAGATTTATACGTTAAAAAAAATACTTTTTCACGTTTACAAATACATAAGCAATGTAATCAAATTAATCTTAACTAAACACTGAAATGTTATGCCCATGCTAATATACTTAAATTTAAATTGAGCTTGAATTACTGCCCGACTCTCTTCACGCGCCAAATTTAAATTTGAGTACAAAAATAAATCCACAAATCCACGAAACTTCCGAACAAATGATACCATTAATTCACATGCCAATTAGTTATACCGGAGGAAAGCCCACCTAATGGGCTGTGTATGCACTGTTTCTGAATATGGATTGGCATTTTACTGCTTATGATTCGTTTATTTAATTTAATCTACTCCTTTTTTAATTATTTATTCTAGATCTTGGTACCATGGTACCAATGGCTTAACCCTACCCCACCCTCTTTGGGTGACCGAGCAGTGATATGGTTTTCCTGACCTCTCTCCACAATGGGTTCACTTCCTATGAAACCATCTTATTAAAACGTTATCTTAAGATGTCGTTAGAAAATGTGTGTGTGTGTGTGTGTGTGTGTGTGTGTGTGAGAGAGAGAGAGATAGAGAGAGATTCGCCTATTACAACCCGTCTAGACTATCCACACGTTCACGTTAATAGGAAATGGGGAAGGTTGATTGTACAATAGACTTACCCGCATTTGCTTTTAGGAAAAGTGGGAAACTATTAAGGGAAATAAATATTAGTACAACAAGCCAGGTTTAATACGTTATTAATTTTTTCTAAGAGCTTTATGTTATAGTTAAAAAAAAATCATTGAGATTTAAACACAAATTATCATCCTTTAGATATTCTTAAAATTGAAAAATGACACCTGGACATGTGAATTGAACCCGGGACCTTTGGCTTAGTATGCCAATGCTGAATGGTGAATTCCTTTCTAAAATTAATAACAGCTTCGGCTATTTGAGCCTTTAGATGGTTTGGTTCAAATCCTGAGTGGGTCAAAACTTTATCCATACAAAAACCAGTGAATAATGAAGGATTCAAGAAACTCCCTTTGCACTGAACTTCTTTAAAACTCCTATTACGATAAAGCTAAGGTTTATCGACCAAAGTAAACATAAATATTGAATATGGCTGGTGTACATGTAGGCAAAACAAGTTCCAGAAATGGTTCTTGAATCTATTTCAACGATTCAGCGAGTACAAATACATTCCTCCTGGAAAGGAACCCGACGGGATATTTTTAAGGAGAAGTACAAATCCAGTCCGGCAGCCAAGTTCCTAGCATCCTGTTTTGTCCCCACACAGATCAAAGCTCAGCATCTTCCCTCTGTATCTTGTATCTCGTTGGCTTCATGTCTTAAGAATACCCGTGAAGCCTTACTAACAAGTCTCCTCCACCAAGTGGCCAGTCTGGAATTCCTCACTTTTTCTTTTTTTTTTTCTTTTAAAATTGTCTCTATCTTTCTCTAACTATTTCAAGGTTCAAACTATACTCCGATTGCCTAAACTTGAATGCTGTTTAGGTGTGAAAACAGTATAGAGCGATGCAGTAAAATAAAATAAAATTTTGGTGTTCTTCTTAACTGAGACAAAGGTTACATCCTCTGTAAGATCAGTCAGGAGAGATCGACTCCAAAGTAACAGAATGCGACTGCTGGTGCTGATGGCTATGGAGGACCAATCACAAGCAAATAAAAATATTAACTTCGATATGAATAGAGAGGAAAACATCAGTGATCAAAAAGAAAACGGTCGCCATTTTCTGAAAGTATAGTATTTTCATTTATCTACCTTTAATTTTAGTTCCCAGAAATCTATAATAGATCAAGGATTTATTGACTATAACTAAATACACCAAATAAAACATAAGATTATAGAAATATTGATTGTGTTTATCTAATTTGTTGAAATTGTTTTATTTCAATGAGTTTGATTGGACAAAGTAATATAGTTGTTTAATGGTTGACACGACATCACAGGATTAAGGACACGGGTGAGTAGACATAATATTAAGCATTTTAGGGACTTTAAGATGAAAAGGAACTAATGGAGTATGTAGATGAATGAGGTTTAAGATTTTGTTTGTTAGTTTATATTAATAACATATTTATTATGTACAAAAGACAACCTTAACATTCAATCTTCTACCTTTTATTAGAATTCACAATTAAGCCCTTTAGATCAAATTTTACCATCTATGGATGAAAGAAGCTCTAATCCATCAGATAGTGCAGTATGTGAATGCTTGATAATGTGATCGCCCGATGAATACATTTATTTGTAGATGGTAAACTAGTCCTGGATGGGCCCCCATCCCCCGACCTCTCCACCATCGATTTTCAGTACACGTTTGGTTTATACGCGTACACTAATTCTATGAAAAAGATACATATGAGGAAGGTTGAATTACAGAAGAAATTTACCCACATTTGCTTGAAAGGGGGGGTGGGGTTGAAACTATTTTAGAGGAATAAAATCATTACACACAGCCGGGATTCGAAAACTTATCTCCCCATCAATCACAAAAGCAGCTAAATGAGCCTGGCATTTAGACCACGATACCATCGATACGGGTATAAGTAGTTACAAATGATGGCTACAGTAAAATATTTATGATTTTTGTTTTGTTTTAAAAGGAATAAACAGGCAGGCCTTTCAAAATTGAAATTAAATTTACTTTTATCAGTAAAATTCCTTTATATAGGATAAGAGAGGAATGATATTTAGTTACACTAATTAAAATTATTAATAATATTATTATTATTATTATTATTATTAGCACTGCGTCTTACTACCCGTTCGGGTTATACGCACTTACGCTAATGTGTAATGGTAGGGTGATTTCGAGATGAAATGGAGGACCTACAGTTTAGCATGGGATCCGAACCACGGTGGAGGCCTGGCATTCTACACATTCACAAGTTGTGATTAATACACGTCTTGTCAGAGGTGAGGGAAGGGTTTGTCAATCAGATAAATCTTTGTCGGGACCGAGGATTGAAACCCAGACCCCAGCACAGAAGTCCGACACCTTACCCCTAGAACGACAGGTCACCTCACTAATTAAAAAAAATAGATAGTATACTAACGACATAAAAGGGACAACTCATTAACAACAATTTATTTTTTACTCTTTAACTTTGTTTAAGTTGAAATATTTTTCAACATTTCCATTTAATGCATATTATGTAGGTAATAGGATTAAAAAAATACTTATTGTTGTATGAAATCTGATAAGATCAATTACCCCCTAAGAAACATGTATAAAATGTAAAGATATTATTTTCCGTCTGTTCGTTTAATCTACGTAATTGCCTTTAAATTACTATAATTATTTTAAATGTTTCATTTTTTTTAATTAGGTGTTTTCAAACCATTGTTATCTAAAACATTTTAAAAGAATACCTTTATTAAAAGCGGATCCGCCTAAACCCAAGCCATTGATTAGATTTATTTATATAACCTGTAATTAGCATACACGAACAGAGATTATAGTCTCAGATACAAGTTGTACCAGGACTGTCAAATGCATGATCTGTCTGTCTTTCAAAAGCTTTACAAATTTAAAGGTTTTGCAGTGAATTCATAACTTTAAGCATAAAAATATATTTTTTATTTCACATTTTTGTATTTTGGAGAGGAATACATAAATACAAATAACTAGTGTTGAAATAAACATAATCTAATGTAATTACACCACCTTAGTTTATAAGAAATATAACTTAAATTCACAAAATTGAAAACATAAAGAATAGTTCAGTTTGAATATGTACTAAAGGTCACCAGGGGTGTTTCACCAGATATTTTTGTTTAAGGTTGGAGGAGGTTTGAATGGTGAATTTACCAACTGTAGGCGGTGAATTTCCAAACTCTTTGTTAGAATTTACCAACTCTAGGCGTACAGTAAATATAAAATTTCCCAGATGACTAGGGATAGTACAAGGACAACATGGAGAACACCAGAGGGTCTGGAATGGAATGGAATGGTATGGAACACCCTCTAGCCAACAAGAAGGGGTAGGGGGGGGGGTCAGAAAGATATTACCCCGGGAATATTGTAAATTTGAAATGATATTTTGGCCTTGAATCAAGGTTTTGTACAACTGTATTATTATTATTATTATTATTATTATTATTATTATTATTATTAGCACCGCGTCTTACTACCCGTTCGGGTTATACGCACTTACGCTAATGTGCAATGGTAGGGTGATTGCGAGATGAAATGGAGGACCTACAGTTTAACGTGGAATCCGAACCACGGTGGAGGCCTGGCATTCCTCACATTCACAAGTTGTGATTAATACACGTCTTGTCAGAGGTGAAGGAAGGGTTTGGCATTCAGATAAATCTGTGCCGGGACCGAGGATTGAACCCCGGACCCCTACCACAGAAGTCTGACACCTTACCCCTAGACCACCAGGTCACCCTACAACTGAATTGTTTAAGTTATTTGTTATTGATGGATTTTTGACATTCACCATCATTGCGTTTAGGAAAGCTAACGTGTTTTGGCTCGTTAAAACTACAGGCTTTATCAATTTAGCACCTTAAAACATTGCCTGGCCTCTATATGGCTACTAATGTATAGTAGTAGTAGTAGTAGTAGTATCCTTAAAACTAGTAAACAGTAGCAACGGCGTGGCTCTAATAGCCGACTAGATTAATCTTTCTAACCAATCCACTAGATAAGATATTTCCTTTCAATGGTTGATGAGATATTAAGATGGAAACTTTTCAAGAGTAGGGATCGACAGTTGGGAAAATTAAAGCTTGTCTGTACAAGTTTGTGTTAAAGAACATTTATAATAGTAAGTATTGTGGTACAGAATATACTAGAATTTCCCAAATCAAGATATCGACTCTACACAAAATTCCAAACTCTCAAACTTTTGCCCATTATTGGAAAGGGGGGTGCGGGGGTGAAACCCCCAAACCCTCCCAGCGTGACGTCCCCGGGGATTACTAAAGGATCTGCTTAAGTTACTTTAACAGGATTTGTTGTTCTGGATTACTTTCTAGGTTTATAAGTTCTACTTGAAATATTTATCAAATTTTAAGGCCTACACCATCTTTACGCTACCCCAAGAAATCCACTGTATTTTAAAATATTTTAATTTTATGTTAAATCAACACGTCTGTTCTAGTTGCACGGATTATTCCTTATAATAAATCTAATGTGCTAGGGATGAGGAAAGAAGCATTTTAGAGGTAAATTATCTGCATTTACGTGGGAGGAAACCCTTACGTATTAAAACCTCGGTATACCTGACAGGGCTTCAAGCCCAATCTCCCCATCAGCAGGCCAATCTAAAATGAGAGTGATGCCTTAGACCGTTCACCCACTGAAGGGGGGAGGGGGTAACACTTTACTGGCCTCTGTTTTGGCAACTGACTATTGATAGTGAATCTTAATCTGTTAAAAATCAAACGCAAGCATTTATAATCATTTTATAAAAAGCATAATCCGAGATTGAAACAGGGTCTTCGGGGCATGTCTTTTGCCTTTATAGCCATCTATACATAGAAATTAGAGTAATTATTAGTGTATTTGTGTATGTGCGTGCGTGTTGTGTGTGCCGTGAGGTTGGAGTGTGTGCAATCTCGTCTGTATTTGACGCCACGTGGGTTAAATGTGAAACTTCTCTCAGAAGCCACATACATTTTTTATTTCACGTCATTTATAGGTTTTAAATATGCCTTAGGCCTATATTATTCACACACACACGATAACATAAATAATGGAGGTGATGGATTTTATTTAAACATGCAAAAAAGGGACTATAGTCGAAATATCCTAGTTAGGGTTAATTTCATATTTCTGATGATCACCATCACACACACCATCACACAGTTTATTGTTTTCCTATGATAAGTATAAATCATAAGACAACTAATGGTCCAAATAATATTAAAACGGTTTTATTTATTTTTTACCACTGTTTTAAGTAGTAGACCAATCAAACATAAATATTAGGCTTATTCATAGCTGTAAATACTCGTACTACTGTGAATATACTTTATTTTTAAGAAACTAATGCAATCTGGTATCATCATAGTTGAGCCGTGATAAGCCTTCAAACACATCTAGTCTGATTTCACAATGATAAGTAGGTTAGGGTTTGAATACTGGTAAGTGTTCTTTCCTAAATTGTTTTCCTCTCTTTCAACACAAATATAGGTACCTTCAAGCTAAATTATATCTTCTTCATAATATATCTGTCGGTGTAAATATGTGGCTAGCCAGGACAAGAAGTAAATCAGGGTGCAGTCACAAAAACACATTTATCTCCTTAAACAAAAAGCAGCTGTAAAAAGGGCTTAGTTGTCTAAATACATATTCGATCCTCATTTAACACTTACCTTTAAAAATGTTCCTTCCTTCACTGTCACAAATTTGAAACACAAAAGTCCTGGATCCAGTTTTTTTTAAATCCAGCAATTTGAGCACAGCATAGAAGCATGAAACATACTTTGAAGCAAACCCTTTTTTTTTCTAAACACTTTACCCCAAAAAACCCTTAAAAAAAAGTCAGACGGGTCTCTCATTGTCCGTCCACAAAGCACGAGAGCTTACAAAAACTGAACGGTCAAGCAGAAGTTTTCCGACTGCAACAACATCACTCTAAGAAACAATGGGGCGTATCTAAAACGATGTTATAAACCATTGAGGAGGATGAATTATAGTATAGATTCCTTCTGAGAACAATGATTTGTGAATCCCCTTCACCTCCCGAAACATTTATTGTTACCTTTCGGTCATCATGGGGAATCAGGTATAAGTATTCAGGGTCTTATAGTGCCTCAAGGCATGGTGAGGAATATCTTTACGGTTATGATCGAGTGGATACTACAACCTGATTATTGATATGAAATACGATAGAAATGTGGCTGGCGAGCTTCATGGGTCACAGCATTTCCTTTTAAATATATTTGTCTCTTTTGACACCTCTGTGGTTTGAGTTTTAGGCTACATATCCAGAGATACTGGGTTCGATGTCCAGTGCTTCCTTATTTGCTGTGAAGCAGTGCGTTTTTAACAGGTCTACTCAGAATCATGAGGACAAATCAGGAGCTACTTGGTGGAAAAAGTAGCCATCGGGTTTAGAAAATTGAAATTAACGTCAGGAGGGTTCATTTAGCTCACTACATCACACTTTATACCCACATAAATTGGCACTATATTCGCCAACAGACGGCGTTGGCTTGGTTAGTATGGCTCGATTGCGGGCTGACACCATGAATTTTGTTTTCTTTGTTATTTGAACCAATCTTTGAAATGAGGAACTAAGTTTTATCAATAATTATTTACTAACCATAATACACCTCCATCGATGGTCACGTGGACCAAACGTCAGACTCCTCTAGACAGGTTTGCTGGTGATGGTGAGGTTGGGATTGGAATCCCGGATGGGTGTACTGAGGGTCTGTTTTCTTAGATTGTTTCCCACAGGCGAAAATGAGGGTAAATATCCTCTAATCATCCCTATGTATAACTAGCGTATAAAAGACATACCCCGCCTTATGGTCCAGATGGGTTAGCCTATTAAAACATGGCGGTTTAAAAAACAATAGAATCTCCATTTAGAAAAATGTTGCAAGTTAAATTTAAGATATCCTACTGACTAAAATATTACATAATTTCACTGATCCTTTGTATTAATTTGTCAATTTTTAATTTGTAATAAGTTTTATTTAATGACCGGAACAATTGTGTAATAAAGAGGGCCCTAAGCCTATTCATTTGCTTTCAACTTATGCTCAGATATGAATCTAATAGCAGATTTGTGCGCTGGGAACTGCTATTTCCTGCCTAATTAAATTGGACACTATATGAGGCCTATTAGTCCTAAATCAATATGTTTGAATAATTGACATATTGTTTCTAGTTATTTAATTGGCACGCTAACACAATGTTTAATAAAGGCTTAATGTGTGCTTAATATTAAAAAGGTTATTAAAATATAATACTTAGCCGTTCGTCCGAAATAAAGGATGAAAAGTAATTTCGAATAAAAATACAACAGTTGATTAACTCCGCAGGGATTCAAACACGAGTCCCAGCCTTGTGAGTTGGGGTGCTGTCTACACAATTAAGGGCACAGCGGGTTAAATTTCTGGCATGAATGAAAATTTATTGGATTAGGTTTTGTGTTTTCTATTATTAAGACAGTTTGTAAGTCATGCGATGATTATAATCAAAGTGTTAGGGAAATAAAGGTTAAATACCACTAATAGACCTAATAATAAAATATGAGGGACAGTTTCAGCCTCAAAGCCTGTCGAATTTTAGAAAAGAATCAAAATATTCTGTTTAAACCTATAACTTATTATTTGACATACCCTTAAGCTTGTATCAATCTTATAGAATGCGTATAATAGTTACTTCTATAAACTAACGTTTTACCAATGGAATAATATGGACTCATTAAATCAATAACGACGCTGTACATCATCATAATCTACGTTACTGGTTTGCCTTTATTTATGGTCAGGATCACACAGGAAAAGTAGATTCTTTTGTAAATAAACAAAAGCAGGTAAGATAGTTTCGCCTTTGTATGTAGGGCCTATGACTTAATATAGATTAGTTAAACGTAGCTATTGATATACAGCCATACATAACAATATAAAGTTAAACAAAATAGTCAAGAGAGAGATATGATTTGGTACATAGGAATCTTGACAGTCTCATTCATATTCTTTAAATTGAAAAATGACACAAATACACGGGAATAGAACCCGGGACCATTGGCTTAGTATGCCAATGGACTAACCCCCGAGCTATCCAGGAAACATCCCATGCCCAGAGTCATTATCAACTCATAATTTCAGGCAGAATCTGTGATGGACGTGTGGAAATCGGCTGCTACATGTGGGTGGTCAATTAAGATAACGAGCTATTAGGTAAGGTAGCCAACCAATAGCCTATCTATTTAATCCATCAGTTTTATTTCTGTTAATAAAACTCTTTACGTTACCTACCAAGTTTTCAATAGCCCTAGACCTAATATGTTAATAAATTACCGCACCTCACGTTTGTTAAAATTTGGTTGAATTGAATTAAAAAAGTATAGAAATATTCAAAATAATATTTAAGAAAAGCTTTTATACAAATCCTGGTAGTTTAAAAGTAACCTACAAAGTATGATACATGTGCCTACATTGAAATAAACGTTTGTTAAAAATTGACCAAAATCAAACATCAGCAATACAACAAGTTTATTTATATACCCTAAATCCCAAATTAAATAAGCTGTTTAAATTAAAGAGATTATTTTTTCAAATATACAAGCCCAAGTTATCTTTATTTTCTAATCTTTATGATGTCAGTGCAATTAAATTTTATAGTAATCCAATTGCAATGCAATTTTCGAATGTTGAATATTATTTAAAAAAATTTATAAAACACAAGTTTAAACCATCTATTTAAACATTAAACATCTTAAAATATAATGCAATAGTTTTATACTGAATTTAATTTTACATTTGCAATTTAAAAATAACAAAATATTAGATTAAATTTTAATTTCTATTTGTAAATATGTTTTTTCAATACGTACGTAAATAATCACAGCTAGATATAGGCCTATTTTATTTTGATATATAACCAACAATTTTCTAACAAAAAAATGCATAAGTTATACATAGGCCTATTTACGACTAACCTGTGTTTTTACTCTCCAAAAATTCATGTTTAATTATGAGTCTAATTCTTGTTATGAAGATAACACTTGACTCGCTGTGGACATCATTTAGGGTTCAATTTAAATACCGTCCAAGAAAACGTTTAGGCTACTTAAACGGCCAAGGTCTTCTTCACCCAATCTTTATTCGACCAATCATTGAGCGTGGTTAAAATTGCCTTTTCATTAAAATAACTCACGAGATGTAATTGGAATTTAATTTGAGGAACATAACATGATTCAGAAATAATTATAGGTACCGCCCTCACGCCATTTGAAAACAAAAAAAAGCCACGGATGAAAGCATACAATTATTCGGAACTACATAAATCCTTGAGGCTACGAACTAGTTTATTTTAAAAATAAAATAAAAGTTTTTAGTCCTACTAGTAAAATAAAAAGTTTGTATTTTCATAAATATTTTAAATATTAGAGCAATAAAACGTCTTAATGCTAGAATTTGAGCTTCAGAAAAAAACTTATCATATTAGTCGCCAACCTATAGCTTTAAAGTGTGTTGTGGCTATTTATAAAATAATGTTTAGTGCCATGGATTATTTACTTTCAAACTTGAACAAAAGTATGAAGTGAAACAAACAGAAAACATTTTGTAATGTACTTCTTCTTTTTAAACGAGTTTTGGAAACTTCCTGTCTTTTTCCACTTGTTTATTAAACTTTTCTTTGCTTGTATTGCCTCTTAGTGGTCGTTTCCACCTTCCGGAAAAGCGTCACATTCTAAAAGATTATTTTTGATCGTTATGAAGAGGGGTAAGAAAAGAAAACAAGTAGTTTAGAAAGAAAAAGAAAACGTATCAAGAGAGAGAGAGAAAGTGGGATCTTTCTACCCAAAATGCCACGCGCGGACTGTCCAAGATGGCGTCCTGTGTCAAGCTCCAGTGAGCAGTGGGAAAGAGGCGTGGCTAAGGCCATCCACGGTTCTTCTTCAATGTCAAACATATTACTCACAAACAAAAAAAAGTTTAATAAATGAATACATCTTAAACTAGAGAAACGTATCATTATATATTTTAAATTTATTAAATGACGATTTGTTTATGTAGAACCGAATATTGATATAGTTGGCGCGCTCCCGATGCGGTGAAACAAGGAGCTGTGGTTGATTTGGAGGGGAAATGGACGCCATGTTGGCTGCCATTTCATCTCTAGAAACGAGAAACAAGTGAAGCTGCAGCCACGAAACACGAGACGTACGTTCGGAAAAAATGTTTAAAAGTTTAAAAGATTAGGTTAAAATTAAATTTAGTTTAATATACATATTCTGTTACATTTTGTCGGTAAGTGACATTGTTTTCCTCGAAAAAAATAACTGGTAGATCGTTCGTTGTTTGTGATAGTTCTTGTAGTTTTTTGGCTGCATGCTTCTTCTTTGTATCTAGTTCTTACGGCAGCCATAGCGCTTGAATAGCCTTAAAAGGGCTTCGTAAATATTTTCAACCCTCTAAATTTGAAGTAGCCTAGTATTCAATCAAACATTATATCTTTAAAGTGAATTGTTGCCACAGTTAAAATGACTAGACCAACTATGGGTTAAATCATACTACGGAGAATTAGTTTTCTAAAGGCTTGCATATTATTATTGAGAGGTGAAAAAAAATCCATACCCTTAGTTTATAGACCAATTGAAACTTTACGTATGAATTAATGAAAAATCAAGATCAAATTATTTCTATATGACTAAAACTTCATTCAAATCATTTAATTCAACCATAAAACCATACTCTAATATAAGTTATATAAAAAATATCTAAATTGTATACGGCAATAGTTGAACTCTTTAAATACCATTTTAAAGTTGTGGATTTCTTAGATTAGGGCCTAGACAATTTTTCTTATATTTATTTTTAATGAGGTAAGAATAGTTTGTTCACCCCCCTCCCCCTAACGTTTTCTAACTAAATACTAGTTTATGTAGGCCTATTTCATTACCATTTTCAAATATATTAAAACTGCTTGGTAAAATAATTGATTCAACATCTAATACATCTATTTGAAATATTAAATAGATGTCAAATAGGTTTTTAAAATAAAAAAGTTCAATTTGATAAATATCAAAGATGATAAATTCTTGTATTAAGAGGGATGCATTTATTTTAAATTTCACTATGAACTAATAAAGAAAACTCAGATGATTCCTTTCCAGTTTTGATGTCAATAAATAGTTTATATTCACTAGGGGAAAAAATTATAATTTAAAATTTTGTTATACCTATATCTCACTTTCACATCGTAAAAACTTTCACCAAGCATAAAATAATCTGATAGTTTGAATTATACAAAATGAATTTGCGAAATGTTTATAATTTGCTAATTTGACGGACTAGTTTTTGTGTTTTTGTTTTAATTTAATTTAACGGCTATGTCTAAATTTAGACCAGAAATTAAAAACAAGTTAGGCCTATTCTTACTGTAGTAAACAAATCTTTCAAAGTGAACATTTATACATTAAAAATCAAACGAAAGACTATTTTTTTTAACAAGTTTATACAAATATACGAAACCAATAAGCTTTCTTATAGATCTACAACTTAGTAATTATGTCGATCGAAAGTCGATACAATGTGTGTTATCGCTCGAACAGTTTTTTTGGAAAGTTTAATGTTAGTATTTAAAGGGTTCTGTATTCACGTCACTGTGGTACCGGCTGGGTTTGTCAGGGAAATGCATCACCTGGTTAGTTTTTCAAGCTCCCTGAACATAAGGTGAAGAGTTATTATTCAGATACACGCCATACGAGTCGACGTGGGTGACGCAAGGGGTGATGGACGAGAGGGAGGGAGGGAGGGTTAAGAGTAGGAGAGAGAGAGAGAGGGAAAGAAGACCACGAGACCTAGCAGATGGGAAACTTTAAAATTACTCCTCTCGTAAATCTTGGTGAGGGAATAAACTATGGAGATTTATTAACATTCTTTTTACTTATTCTCTTCTTTTGATTTCCTCATAGATAATCGTATTTCGGTCTTTACTTCTATTTAAAATTAATATTAGACTACGTTCTTTGAATAAATAGATTAGTAAATATTTTATTTCAAATAAATGGCCAAATGAATGAAGGTTTGTGTTTAAAAACCCATACTAATTTTTTTTTTAAAGTAAATTAATTCAAGGTATTTAGAAAGGAAAGGACCAAAACCATCACTTTATGAGAAAATTTAAATTTTAGTTTTTTTACCATTCTTAATCAGCTACAAACATGTTTAAGATATTTCTAATTCAACTTTAACAAAGAATCGTGTGTGAATGTGGGAGTTTACCACCAATTCATGAATCAAATCTACTATAATTGTGGATCAAAATATTTGTGTAATCTCAAGACCTACATATTATGAAGATTGACTAACATCTTTAAGTTGGTCTATAAACACACTCCCCTCTATTAGTTAGGGCTTATATATCTATTTTTATATACATTTTTAATTTTCACCCCCATTACATTTGTTCATTATTTTATATTTCTTTTTAACCCTCTCATCTACCATTCCTTATTTCTTTCCTTGTCTTTTATTTAAGTATTGTGTTAAAGCCAATATCAATAAAGTTGATTCAATGAAAGTAAACGATTGTTAAATGTAATTACACTCTTTCAGTTAAAATGATCAGTCAGTTTTCTCTTTCAGTCAAAATAAGTTATCATTCTTTTTTTTTCCCCTTTGACTGATCAGTAAGTGAACATAAATTTACTTTACATCTATTACAGTTTCCAGTGTTTTATTCAAGCCACATATTTTTCCACTACCAGTTGGCTAGGCCTGTCGTAGATTCATATATCTTATAATCTAACTTAAGACTAGGACAGGCACAGCATCCAGTTCCCGGCCATTTATTTATCAGTGTGACACAAATTTCACTAATTAGAAATTTTCGACCATGGGACCTTTAGCTCAGTAGGCAGACAGGCTACCGACTGAGTTAAGGTGTCAAATTAAGGGAACATAAATATGAAATGAAAATAGATAACCACTCATTCAGTATTAATGGCAAACGATAGCTTTAAATATCGAGTCAAAATTATTTTCAAATAGTTTTTAGTGTTTATTTAAAAATAGTTTTTATATTCTTTATGTTTGCCGAACAGTACTGAAATTGTAGTTTAAAATAAGACTACTGATCTTGAATGTAGAATGGGTTATAGACGGTAATAAAAATATATAAGTTAATAGTTTAAAAAAAAGCTATGTGGACTAAGGTTAGGTATGGGAAAATTTATTAAAGTTTGATAAAAAAAATATTTTCTTACATTGAAATTTCGGCCGAAATAAGAAAAGGTTTTAGTAAATTAAGATTATTAATGTTTGATGTAGCTATATTATAATGAGAAAAACATGACCACAACATAAAAAAGATAAATTTGGAAATCTCTTATAGAATTTAAGTTGGGACAAACGAAGTTAATTTTATAGTATTGGCTAAGCCTAAGCCAATACCATATTTAGTTTTAATGCATTTATTTTATCATTAGCAATAACGAATAGGCTATAAACACAAATAAGTACACTTGAAAATATACCTATTCAAACTTTTTTGACAATTTATTCCCAAAATAAGATAAAAGTAATAAGTACCTAAGCCTATTTTATGACTCATAATTAATACCTTTAACATTTATAGGGCCTGTATTTTTCACATCTTATTTCTAAAATAGGCCTATAGGGACTACTTTGATTTTCTCAACAAATGCTAAGTTATTTTATTAAATATAATTTTTACTGAATTTAACAGTAGAGAAATTAATTTTAGTAACATACTTGAGAGTTTATTTATGTTTTATGTAAGAAAGATAAACTTCCCAAGAGTTATTTTAAAATTCTACCAAGGATAGAGAATAGCGGTCCACATTGATAAGACAGAAGGTACCTTGGCAGCCCTAATCATACGTAACTGTAGCAAACTACGTAGACACGTAGTCTTGCTCTACGTGCTACGCCAGCCCTGGATAGTAAATATGTCTTCCAAAAAGCTTAAACCAAGCGAGCCTGCCTGTGTCGTAACTCTCCTGCAGATCTTGATGTATGTGGGCTCAGAGAGAGAGAGAGAAGGAGAAAGAAAGAGTGAAGGGGGAAAAAAATCATAAAAAAGAAGAAGAAAAGGTGGCCAACACACGCGTGGAATTTAAAAGTGATTTGGTTTTTAGTTTTTATTATTATTATTATATTTTAACTTTATCTTTTTCGTTTAGTATGTTGTGGATGACTGCCAATGTGATGGATCAATAACGTTTCACAAAGACTGCAAAGTAAGCATGCTTTAAAATAATATGAAAAAGAATACTGATGAACATGAGATTCGAACCAAAACCCTGGGTTTTACGGGCAGAAAAATCTATCAATGAACCACTCAAAATTAGTATCTTTGGTGAGTGTGAGATTTAAAAGTATAAGTTATACTAAAAATTCAACACTAAAAAAATATTTTGTCTATTTAAGAAGCACTATCCTCATATGACTTACAAACTAGTTCATCGCAAGACAACTTTTTGTTTGTGTCCCGTCTCTTACTACACATCCAGCGTACACACATTTTGAATACGTTAGTTAGGAAAAGATGGGAAAGATAGCATTATTTAGTAACTGTACCCAAATTTGCGTGATTGGAGTGTGGAAAACCATATAGGACAAACAACTCTTTGACCGTTTTGACGGGATTCAAACCTAGACTTCCCTCCTCATAGTCAAACCAGACTAGATAAGATTGGTATTTATTTCACCTACCCTTCGTTAGGAGTAATACACTGACTGGACAGCAACTTTGCACTTTTCTTTCTTCAAATGACAATTTGTTCGAAGAAAGAAAAGTACGAAGAAATGGTATACAGCCATACCACAATACCTGACAAAACCAAATAGATTGGCTGGGAAGAATCGATTCCCCCCCTTAGTACCTGAAAGAAAATTCTCCTTCCTCTTTGGATCCCAAATCTACTGTAGTTTTATTAGAGTTCATAGTCAAGTTTTGGTTTTAAGAAACTACGAGGAATAGATTTGAGAAAATAACTAAAGTACTGGATAATTAAACTGCAGTTATGAACAAAATGTGCAGTAGGCCTACTAAAATAAAGTGTGTATTTCTAAATCCGAATTTGTGCAATTAAAAAAATCTATCTAGTGTTAAAACTTGTTTATATAAAAGAGAGAAATTGATTTTTAAAAAAAGGTCAATATTTATTTAGGTTAGTGGGTAAAATCTTTGTATCTTAAAGTTAGGCCTTTATCTTAAAATAAAAAGTCAATATTCATTTAACTTGTAAGGTAATTTTTTATATTAAAGCTAGGCCTATATATTAACATTTGTAGTTTTTAATATCGACGGGTAGCATATTCGTATCTTAACGTTTTACTCTAGTTTTTACAATTCTTGACATAATATGTATCAGGGTCGACCGCCTCTGTAGTCTAGTGGTCAGAGTTCTTGGATACAATTCCAGAAGTCCCGGGATCAATCCTCGGTGCTTGGAGACTGTTCTGTGAAGCTGGGGGTCTTTAACAGGGTCAACTCAGCCTCGCGAGGACAAATGAGGAACTTCTTGAATAAATAAGTAGAGGCCACGTTATAGAAAACTGAGATAAGTAGCTGGAGTGCTCATTTTGCAAACCACATGGCAACCTCTATCCCCAGCTGTTGGCACTGTCATCGCCAACAGATAATAAGGCTCAATTGTGGGCTAAGGACATACAGTTTATGTATCAGGGTCAAAATAGGATGAACTAGCTTCCTTACAAACCCCTTTATACTTTATCCTTTTGGGGCCTTTTTCGTACCGATCACCTTTTGTGAGCCCCTTCAAAAAATCAAGACGAGGATAGCCCACCCATGTTATAGTGGGGACACCTTGTAACGGATATACATAGCTGTGCGTTTCTAAATCAAATTTTGTGCAGTCCTAAGAGATCTCTACATTGTCTTTTGTCGTTCAATGACTGTGCATATTTCATGGTGAAGCCCTTAATTCACTTAACAATAGATACAAAGATTTATCTGTAACTATTATTTAAGAGAGTTACAACATAAATTATTTTAATTGGAGAACCTAAATATTGAGTCGCAGGAATGTTTCGTTTGAACACATGAAACATTAAGCAAGAGTCCAAACAATAGTTAATCTTTGAAATGTTAATAAGGTGAGCCGTATTTGACTAACCAAATAAAACCCTGTTGGAATCGGTCAAAATGGTTGGCATTTACATCTTCTGGCCTTTTTTTTTCCTTCTTCTGGTAAGCCTCAAAGCAAACACGTTTTTTTTATCAGTCGCAAAGAAATTTGTACGAGTTAGTGAAACCGCCAGAAGGCCTCAAAAATATTCTTTCATCACCTTTTTTAAATGTATAATTTTGGTTTGATTCTATCTTACCTACCATATGTGGTTGTGTAGCTTGGCCGAAAACTCCAGGTTTTGTTTTAACTGGTCACGTTTTGTGTGTGTGCGTGTAAATCCTCTTTTAAGATTGATGCCGACAACACCTACATTTTAAAGCGCAACTTTTGACAATGAAGTGTGAACCAAAGCAAAAAAGATACCATCGTAATTTGAAGTGTTCTGAAGTTTACCTTTGGTAGTTACATTTTTTTCTTAAGTTTATTTATAGATTTTAATTTTACTATGAAAATTTTTTTATTTAAAAAATAAGTCTCATGGCCTACTTCGTATCTTAATACATTCAACTATTTTAACTCTTCAAATAAATATTAAAAATTAATTTGATATATAAATAGCTAAATATATCAATTTTAACAAATAAGTATAAGCTTAGAGTTTATTTGTACGCTAGTGCAGGGGCTTGCGAACATTTTAGACCATAGGAGCCCTCACACCAAAAAAAACACATAATGGAGCCATCTTAAGATTTTTTCACTTATATTATGAAAAGGGAATAACAACAGTTTAATTTTACAAGATAACCGTATAAATCAAACACAAAATATCACATTTTTTGGATGAGTCTTTGGCTAATGTCCTTTAAGCAGATTCGAAAAAATTGGCAATCCTAATTACTGATATCATTTAACAGTGTGAAAAATAAATAATTTTCTAAAATTGCCTCAGGAAGCCTGAGATAACTATGGCGTGGCCCAGTTTGAAAAACGCCGCGCTAGTGAATACATTCCATGAAAGTGATAATGCCACAAGTAGAGGGGGAGTTGAAAAAAATGTTGATTGATTGAGCGCAAAAAAACAAAAAACAAACACAAAATGAATGTTTTCGCTTCGTTAAAAAATAACATCGTGATTTATCATTGACGTGATAAACTATTTGCTTTTGTAGACTATACATTACTAAATATATATCCGAAGATATATGAGTGTGTGTGCGCACCATCAAATCAGCTTCCTTTCATAAATGTTTAAAATATTGTTTGTTTTTTAAACTTTGGTAATAGACGAATATATCGTTGTTGATTGATAGGAGTTGTATAAACAACAGATAACCAAATTAATAACTCTACAATAATTCCTTTCTAAAATAATCTACTTAATTTTCTGGCACTGCGTCTTATTTTTTATTCAAGTTAGCGGCCTATGTAGGCCTATTAATTATTCTAATGAGTTTGAGATCAAACTGTTGAATTTAGAGTAAGTTTACCTGCATTTGCGTGGAAGAAGAGTGGAAAACCATCTTGCAAACCACTCTCGACACAACCTAACGGGTTTCAAACCCCGATCTCACCGTCATCAGTGGTATATTCTAACAAGAGAGTGACGCCTTAGACCATGCGGCCACCAAATCAGGTAAAATACTATTATTTTGTAATTGATAGGCCGAGGCCTATAATCAGCCATTATATTAGTGTTCTCGACTTTAAATCGAAGGCTTAGGATCGTTTTCTACCCTAACTCCAGGAAAATTCTGGCACATTTCTAGCTTATAATATTTATAAATATTTTCCCATAAAATCATGTGTTATTACGGTTTAACGTTTATTTTTTTGAACCGAATGATTATATCAATGAACAACTTACAAACTAAGCTAATTCTAGAAAGAAAAGACACAACATCCAGCCCCTCACCCGTTAATACATCACTGTGAAAGGGAAACGACCCAGTTCAACAATGAAACATTTTTCAGCCATACCAGGAACCGAACCTCGAAACCTCAACAGGCAGATGAGCGGACTAACAACTTAGATAAGGTGTAGGACTAAGGCTTGTGTTAAAGTGTATCACTGGGTTTATATATTTAATTTTAATTAAATAATCTAATCGTGTTTTCTTAAGTTTGTATCTATTCAACCATCGCCTTAACAAAAAAAAATCTTCAAATTAGAAAAGGAGGAGGGTACAAACGTGTAGATTAATGATTCAATCTTCCATCTTCTTCCAACAAAATTTAATTTTTCTAGACGAAACGGAGATTACGATTAATTAATAAAAATTCGTGTTCATGTTTCAAAATTTTAAATTAAAATGTGTGTCTGCATTAACAAATAGTTATTTGTTTGGATATGCAATGTAAGCCGAATTAATGGATCATCTATTTATTGCACGCAGTTTTGTTCAAAATTGAGCACTTAGGCCTACTTTATTATAAATAATACTTTGGTTAAAGCCACTTAGGTAGGTATTAATTTCTCTACATACAGGTATTTAGGAATGATGAGTCAATTAATGACAAGGTAGCCTGTGGCGGCTCTTTTAGAGGAAGGAAGTTCAGTAAGTTTCTGAATGGAGGTAGTCACATGATATTTGCATAAAATTTACAAAGAAAAAAAAATTAGTTACATATTTTTATAACTTATAAATATTTTATTTGAAATTATATTGCTTTATAAACGAACCTAAGTAGTTTTTGCAGCAACACCCTCTCTTTTTTACCCCCACCCCCACGCACCCCCCTACCTTAGGCTATCCGTGAAGCCCATAGCTGCTCTGCGAGATGGCCGGGGAACGATCAATAGAGCTGTTGTATGGACCCTGCAGGTCCTACCCCATTGTTCCTACACGTGACACAAAAATACACGCACTACTGATTCTTTTAACATTCCGATAAGAATGTGTATTTATGGTGTAATTATTTAACAAGTAGGCCTACATAAAACTTGCCCATTCTTTTTATGCAGGGATACTTTCTCTCCTATATTTCGGTCACTTTCCTTTTTAAGAATCTTGAAATATTTTATTTATAACCAGGCCTACAGGAATGGGTGGTGTTTTTGTGATTTATATTCGGGTAGAATTTGAGTTTCAAAGCACAGGTCAGTTTGTCAGGCTAAGGTGAGACAGTAGTGAGCCTACTGCTCACCGATCCAAGGTTCTTGGGCCGGTGTGGTTCTTGGTATGGGTTGAAGGGGGGGGTAAACCTGAGGATGGAACGAAACAAGACGAATACAAACCACAGTCTCATAAACTATGGCGATACTCTTCAATTAGTAGCCTTACCTTCATGATATTAAATCTATAATTAGTAGAATTTTGGAACGAAGAAACTTTTAAAAATACCAAAAATAAAATTTACTGCCAACAATGACCGTTTCTTAGTACCCGTTAAACGTATTTTATTCTAGATTGTTAGGAATGAAGGTTGAATTTAGAGGAAATGTATCCACATTTGAGCGGAGAGCGGATGAAAACCATTTTGTAAAAAACAACCCTCAGTACATCCTACCGGGATTCGAGCCCCAGATCTCACTGTCATTGGCAGTCTAGTCTATTGTGAAATTAGCTCCATAAACCACGCGGCCACCTTAGCAGGTTTTAGATTAGTTAAGTTATAAAAAATTGCAAAGATTTGATCCAAATTGACTAGTGATATTTGTAGATTTTTATAAATAGATTAATTAATCAACAAAGGTACATTTTAAAAGAGACTATTATTAAAAATACACTCGTAAACCTAAACCGAACGTATCCTGGTGATTGAAACTGGAGGTAGAAAAATAAAACTATGCAGGGACCACATATTCACTCACGCATACTGCCGTCCGTTTACGGCCTTTTTATCGGCAAACGGTGCCTGTAAAGTCGACCAAAGATCTATAACGACCAGTAAAACAAATTGGTCGTAAAAACCGTACTGGTTTCAACTGCTTCTGTGTGTTTGTATATGCATGCATGTATGTGTGTGTGTGTGTGTGTTTTTTTTTAACCGAACTGTTTGACGGGTGACGTCACAAGTTTTCGAACGATATGGTTCAGGCACTCCAA
>CABFWO010000039.1:60687-118616 GCA_902155825.1 Timema genevievae
TGTTGACCACACGCCTATCCCTTCCAGCACGTTATTTGTATGATGTTACACTGTTTGTGTAGGAGCCCTATATTATTATAATTTATATTATGCTATTGGTGCCAAGAGGCTAAAGAACAACGAACTTTCTATCCCTTGCTAGGAATGATCTCTTCAAGAGATAGCATCTCCAAGTGTATCAAACAGTAGGGAGACTACACTGTCACCGCCTTAAAATCAACGCGGCAACCTTAAATAACAATTCCTCGATGCATCAAAGGATAAGACAGATTTCTTGTGTGTTGCGAATGAGATTAGAATATTACACCCGTAGGTCTCGACATGGAAGCAGAATATAATCAAAATACTACCCGTACGGATAAAAAAACTGTTTTTAGAAATAATTTCATACTTGTTGGAAAGCAGATACTTTTTGAATTTCCGTAGTTCAAAAGTTGGGGAAAAACATAGCTTGAAAGTATATCTTTAGACTACTAAGAGAAGAAGGTCAAAGATATTTTCGCCCAAAGGGGCTATGTACCCAAACACAGATCTAGAATACTTCGATTTTATTACTAAATTAATTAATGTTGTGATGTACCCTTACATCGGTGGATACGCGGACTAAATGTTAGGCTTATATAGTCTAGTTTATTGGTGAAGGGGAGGTTTAGGTTATAATCCTGTATGTGTGTTTTATAGGAGCTATATTCCCTCGATGGCTTCCTTCACTTCCCAAACGCAAATTATGGAGTAATTCTTCTAAATTATGCCTTTATCACCACCCCATGAGTATAACTAGGCCTAAGTGAGGATAATCCAGACAGTGATTAAAATGAGGTAAAAAAATCATTGTGTAGGCTTAAGTAGTTAAATTGAAAAACATTTGAGATAAATGTAAAATAATTGTTTAATGTCCTTTAAAATGATAGGCCATAAATTGTGATCATAAATAAATTGTAGAAATATATGTAGCAGAAATCTGTAGAATATTAATGCGGAAACAATCCTTTCAAAAACAAATATATATAATGCTTCTAAGATTAATCACACACGCTGCTAAACAAACCAAAATTGTTCCCTTGCCAACAAATTTGAATACGTCAATTATTATTTACAATAATGCAAGTAACAAGATGATTTGGCACGCAAGTAATGTTCGCTCAATATTGAATGAGTTGGTTGATTAATTAATTAATGGGTCTTTGTATGAGTCGTGGATAGAATAACAACATGTGGTAGGACCCATAGCTTAATTAATTATATAGTTATATCGACATTTTAGGAATTAACAATTGCATAGTTTTAGAAAATTAAAGCCTAGTTGCAAAATTTACATTCATTGTCATTTTTAGCTGACCGGTCCTCGCTTCCATAAAATATAAACTAATAAAAATATATATTTATACTCAATCATATTAAATGGTATGATTATAATTTCAGTCGCTAAAGGTCGTATGAATGACTAATTTTAGATTTCCCAATGTTGAAAAACTTGAGAGAATACATATAAACACAAGAATTAAATCAGATATATGTTAACCAGTGGAACCAAAATTCACTACAACCCTTAAAATGAAGCCGCTAACTAATAAAAATACAGACCGGCGTCCAGTTAAGGGCGGAACCGTCATGAAGCAAAAAAATCTTCACACAAGTCACATTTATGTAAGCCGTCCTATGGACATGGGAAGTTTTAAAGCTTCAAATCCTCAGAAACAATCTTAATTATAACTATTAAAAAGTAATTTTTCTCTTTGAGAAAGGCTATATCTATGTTTCTGATCCATTTACCTTAGCCTTAAAACTGAGAAATTTCAGCTGAAACGTCGATGAAAACGAGCTAATTATACCTTTTAGATGATTTAAAAAAACTTTGAAACTAAAATTATAAGGTTTTTAATTTTAGGGATAAGTTGATACCATTTAAACCTCCCTTTAGACCTGTTTTTCGAAATCACAAATCATTTCTTAAATAACGCAGGAACGCGTCTCAATGCTCCGGTAGTCGGCCACATTGTTTATATTTATTCTATAATGGATTCATCATGAGTATTCTAATATATTGTATGAACATTAAAATACGTGAATAAACTTATAGTATGTGATTATATTTGTGTGACGAAGCTTTATGGTCCAGAATGGCCGTGCTAGACAGCCATGACCATTGTTCCTCTCGCGCAAGTTTAACAGGGAAGATTCTTTCTCCGGTTGGTCGGCGAGTCGGCCCGGGATTGGCCGGGGAGATGGTTGACACAGAGATGGCGCTGGTCCACGGGAAAAATAGCTGCCCGTTTAGTAATGGCGCGCCGCGTTCTCTCTGGACATTTTTAGAACAGTTTAACTTTCAATTACAAAATATATATATATTTTTTTACTGGTGCTTCAACGGGAAATATAAGTAAATGTTTACAGTCTGTGATTTCCCTCTAAATGAAGGCAAGTGAGGGTCAGCATATTATTGCAGTTTTTATATTTAAAAAAATGGTTAGGTCAACACCAATACAATATTTCTTCAATAAATATTTTACTTTTTAATTGAAGATAAAATGGTCCTATCTAAATTCAGTGATGCTCATTACAGACAAGATTCAAACACTTGAAATTACTAAGTAACTTACAGTATATATGGAGAAAATTAAACTAAATACATCCAATGAAACGATATTTTATTTATATTTCACCAAAAAAGTTTTTTTTGCTATAAAAACTACTAAAACAAGGCCCTTAAATAAAATTACCTTACACTACACCTTAAATTTAGCTGTTAAATTACTATTTATCTTACCTGTTTTAGCAACACATTACTATTAAAATCTGTAGGCTACTTATCAGGAGTTAAAAGTCTTTCAAATAGGTTTGGTCTATGTCTAGATCTTATTAATTGCCTTAACGCTCTCGACCATAAAAGGAAACAAGTGGTGCTTAAACATCTTTTCTATTTGTGTTATTCTTTTAACCACAACTCAGATATAGCCTATAATATATATATCCAATTGCTACTAGGTTTACTGTTTTAATTTTTTTTGTAAGTCATGCGCTGGTGGTGAAGCCTTATTTAAAAATAAATTGAACGCTATAAATTTGTTGGGGAAAAATAAGTAGGCTTAATGCCTATTAATTATTCAACTGTAACGAGCTAGAAGCAATCAAGTATATATTTAATTGTCAATTGAACGTAGCTTAGACCTAGGCTGTGTATTCTCCGCAAAGTGGTTTCTAGCTCACATAGAGTTATAACCATAGTCTTGAATTAAAGGACCACATTAATAACTAGAGGACCTGTTATATCTTTATGAAAATTGAACTTTATATATATACCTATATTTAACTTATCATCAAATAAAAACAGGAATAACTTATAAAATGAGAATTGCTATATTGTTTATAATGATAAACAGTGTCTCGATATAAAATTCAATCAAAATCATTGGAGGGAATGTTGGTAAAATCTTTTTTTTTCTCTCTTTTTGACCTTCAGTAAACTACCCTTGAATTTAGGGCTAGATATTGTATTCCAAAAATTCCTTTGAAGGAGGTGAGGGGGGACAAATACCTTATGAAAACCAGAGATAACAAGTTTTAGCCCAATCGGTAAAATAATTTTGGCTCTAGCCTGAGGTACAGATAGATCGCATTGCGAAACAACTTTTTGGTTTCAGGGGGTCATGAAACGTCGACATTTATCAAAATCTCGAAATAGATTTTTTTTTTGACGATCTCAATACTTTCCCTCCGAGGTATCGAGCGAAGGTAAAAACCAGTAGAGCCATGTGGGAAATATATGTTTAGCTCATGAATGTTCTAGATTATTTGCAGTGTGTGATGATTATTTAATACCATTTATAAATTCAAAAGGGTTTTACTAAGTTCGTGCCAGCAAGTCGCACACTAAACTTTGACCATGGAAATAAACATGGCTAAGCATCATATTATTAGAGTAATTGGTGTGAAAATAATATAAATAAGCCTATGGTAACGATAGTTTAACCCGATTCGGTGGCCTCTTGGTCAAACGCGCTAATCTCGCAGTAGACTAGACTGCTGATGACGGGGAAATCCAAGGTTTGAATCGCGATCGGGTGTGTTGAGGGTGGTTTTTATAAAACGCTTTCTCACTCTCCATACACGCAAAATGCGGGTACAACTCTATATATAACCTTCCTAATCACTAAAGCCATTAATGTAATTAAATATGCGATGCTAAAAATACCAATAGTTTACTTTAGTACCATTATGATTAAACTGCCACAAGATTAAATTACTTGGCCCAAGACCTAATAATTAATGGTAGATATAATTGGGTTTATGATCAAATTATAACGGTAGTTTCAACAGTTTCTTTATTAAGCTGTACAGTGTCATTGTGTTTAAGCCTAACCTATTAGGTTGATGCTAGCTTAGAATATAAGTTCTAAGTGACCGAATGGTCTTAGACACTATATAGGCCTACGCAATGCATTTGGTTATATTTGACGGAGAGGTCGTCTTTCTGATTCCAGCCGGGTGTAAAAAGGTGTTTTTTACACATGGAATTTTAACTGCTGTTTTTCTATCCTCCCTATACGCTATTTCAATAGATCTTTCTCTCAATGACCCTCCTAACTGTTAGCGCTTGGATTAAATAGTAAGTGGATAGGCCTATTATTATGAACATACCAAACTAACAACACACAAAGACATTTTTTAAAAAGACGAGTGACGTGGACTTTAACACCAAATAATAGTTAAAATGACTGGATCTCTTTTGATAGATAGAATTACATATTCCGACCAGTATATTGATGACGCGCGAGCTCCCATAAATGATCTAAAACTAAAACAGTCGAACATCCAAGATCACATGTGAGAGAAAGAGGGTTGGGCGTGGAGGGGGTTGCATTATGTCACAAGATATAACATTGAGAATACATTAGGTGGAGGTGCTCTACTCCATTGTCTACAATCACATGTTACATATTCAGAGCACTGAGGAATCTCTTCTCGCCGTCGCTTAGGTTAAGACACTCGCTGACATATGAAAACTGGAGACAAGTCTCAATTTCGAAGCACATTTTGTTTTGTTCTTTAAGTCGAACTAACACTCTGAATTATCTGGATATTTCATTGATGGGCCAGGGACGAGGAAGATATTATATAGAGGAAATGTACCAGCCTTTGCTCGAAGGAGGAGTGAGAAAGTCATTTAAGGGGGATAAAAAACTCTTTCAGTACACCTGACCAAGATAGAAACCCCGATCTACCCATGACCAGTTATACAGTCTGATGTAAGATGCATGGCTTAGATTGTGTAAATAACGATACAATCTACAATCAAATTAAAATTCAGAAAAGATTAGAGTTAAAGTCAAATGTCACTATTTTGTATTAAGAGTGACTTATGAGTTTCAGTGGTTGAATTATCTAAGGCGTAACTCTTGCTGCCAGATTGCTTCTAGACTGCCAATGACGGGGAGATCGGGGTTCAAATCCAGGTCGGGTGTACTGAGGGTGGTTTTCTTAAATGGTTTTCCACTCTTCCTTTACACAAATGCGGGTACATTTCCTTATACATTCAACGTAACCACCCTTTACCCATAATAATAAATAGGCGTATAGCCCGAATGGGTAGTAAGACGCGGTGCTAAAATAAAAAGTGACTTATTTAAAATTAATTAGAGCTTGTATTGTATTCATCCTTAAGGTCCACCTAATCTGGCATTAAGCTCCTCCCTTCTACCAGAACTAATCTCAACATACATAAACCTAAGTAAGTGAAAAGTTCGTTTATTCCACACAATAATACAACAAGCTAAGCAAAACAGATGTAGCCTAAATGTTTTAAATATTAAATAAGGTTATTGGGTCAAGAAGTTATACGATGATAAAAATTAAAAATCAGAAAGGAAATATACATCTAAAGCTTTCCTTAAAGTTATCAATATTAAAATACAATATGGAGGTATTTAGCTTTATGCCATAACATAGTAATTTTAAATACTGTATTGTGAATCTAAGACGCTTTGTCTTACAGACCTGTCACATTTTTTGAATAGAATACAATTAATATATAATAATTTTACAATATAGTTTTTTTAGAATCATGAGAAACTTTATTGTCACTCACTAACCACATTAAAGGGGTGTTCCTTTCATTAAATAAACTAATCGTAATCTTTTCATACCATTAAAAAATATGAAAGATTGTTTCCTATGAAATTAAATAAATTATGGCAGCAATGTGGAGTAACATAGATCTTCTAGAAGTAATAATTTTTTGGGGTTTCAGTTTCAGTATAAAATAAATAAGATACTAATTTAAACACTTTTAAGATAACCTTAAATATTCTATAAAAATTTCCCTCCGCGTCCCTCCTTTTCCCACACCCAAACATACTCGCCCCAACACATATATATGCCTTACATATATACATATCTAATAGGCTCTAGGTTTCACCTTCTCTAAATAAGTCCTTTCAACTACTTAGTAAACCCCAAAAGCCACCTCTGTAGAAAGGTTTACTGGAACATTTTCGTCTCTAACAGTAATATAGGCCTATACCTAACTTAAAATGGAAAACCTCCATTTATATTTATAGCGAGTGTACTGCCAGCTCATTACTACTAGCGCCGGACATTTTAATATCGCAGGCGTGAGGCTGATATAAGGCCCCTTAGAGAGAATAAGTGGTGAGTGTGTAGTCCACACTTTAATAGTAGATACCATTTACGGCAGTGTATATAGCTGACCTTTGAACCTAAAATAACACGGCTTGTTACTTGCGCTTTCATATGAAGAACAATTACCTATTGTCTGCTTATAAATATAGGCTATTATTTATATCACTTGCTTCAAAGCCTTTCCTTGACGGTACGTTATCTAGCTACTAGCTTAAGTCATGGCTACATTTTCGGTAGTTATAGTGAGTCACTGTTTTATTATTGATTTATCGTGACTATAATATCAGACTGGACTGCCAATGACTGGGAGGTCGGGGTTTGAATCATGATCAAGCCTACTAAGGATGTTTTTACCCTGAATTGTGTCTTACTCTTATACGGGTAGAATGCTTCCTTCCTCACCCCTATCTTATTAAAGTAATTATCTTATATGCTTATAACCTGAACAAGAAGTAAGACGTGGTGAAAAAAAAAGAGATCTAGGCCTACCATGTTGGAATAATGCAAGGTAAGCTATGTTACATGATAAACGAAAGGCGCATTTCTTTTAATAAATCATTAATATGAATTTCTGCTTGGTGAAAACAACCAACCTCACTGGCAATTTTTTGTTTGAATATTCCCCGAAATCACACAATTTTGAGTTAAATATGACATTTACAATGGTTTACAAAGTTTCAAAATGTCAAAAGTCTCTTTGCTTCAACTTAGAAACCCGCAATAATCGTCACACTCTCGAAACATTTCGAAGGAAGGAGAAAACATCTAGACATTATGAACAGATTAGAAATATTTAACTAAATATTACACATTTAAAACTTAATAATTTGAAGGTTAAAGGGGAAAAAATAGTTAAAAGCACAGTTTTAACTCTAAATGAGTTGGTGCTTATATTCGTTATACAGTCATGATACCTTTATTTTAATGGGGTCCTCATCGAGTTTAGGATATAAAGATATAAAAGTTATTGTTCTGGAAAATGTGTCTAAGGTGACTTGCCTCGTTTTTCCCCCCTGTACCATTCGTTTTTTAACAGCTATCAAACAGTATTTTTTTACACACAATACTAGTGATAGGACATCTATAACGTAGAGCATAAAGAAACTCAGATCTGTCAACATATAATATATAGAGGGCTCTGATTTTTCTTTATTTACTTTGATGTAATATTAATGAACAATTTGAAAATTATAAGTGTTCGGTTTGACAACAACAAAGGACATATCCTGGTCTTCTACTTCACTTGGCTCGTTTCAAGCTTAACTTTTAAAAATGTGTCCTTCGCAACTTCACACACCACTACACGTTTATAGAAGCGTTTTCTATCGCGCCATTGCGGACTTTCCTCCCTCACATCTAGCACTTGCTACATAATGTATAGAGCCCCGTCAACGTTTATTCCAAGTGAAACAATAAAAACGGAATCGTGACGTCATTATAATGATAATATATTCCTCCCTCTCTCTCTCTCTCTCAGTGCGTTGCAGCGCTAGCCTCGCTCGCCTAGGTTGATCAACCGGTACCCAAACGGGAGAGTAGACCGTGAAGGTAAAAGAAACCTTCAGGTGCCCTTGGTTTATACAGGTGGACAGGTTCAGAAACTTCCACGCACTCTGAATAAATGCGTGCTTGTAGGCGAGATCATTCTTGGGGATTACAGTTCGTGTGGCGAGAAAACATTAGATTGCAGGAAAATTCTGACTAGCAGATTTCTCGTTAACGCATGAATGGTGTAAAAACCTAGTCCGCACCCTCCGTATCCTGATGGTACTTTCAGGGCCAGTTTTGCATGTGAAATTGGCCGATTCCGTTCTGATTAAAACCGGTGTCGTCCTGTATTAAGTATTGAGCTTCCATTAAGGCCTACTATATGGACTATAAAATTGGCCCTAATCCGTGGTAAATAAGGTAATCCACAAGGTCAATCATACAGTATTAGACCGATGTATGATCAGGGGTCAGGGTTCATATATGAGAGTTCGCACTTTGTAAGAGTTCGTAGAAATAGGATCAAATTAAGCCCCGTCTATGTAGTATGTTTCTATGAAGTGCGTAGTCCTTGGTTTTTAAGAGTTAGTGGGAATTTAATTAACTTGAGCCCTGTCCACATACTTCGTATATGTATGTCAAGAAGTAATTATGAAGAGATCTACCCCTCAATAAAATATTTTTCTGTCCACAAAGACCCAATTTGTATGTCCATAGTCACCCATAGAAGTTGTGTCAACTTTAAATTTACTAAGGATTGCGGCTACGGACGGCTAATGAGAACAAATCTCAGGTTAGATGAAAATTGACATGCAAATTGAATTTGATTTTTCAATGGTAACAAAGAAAACGGTCACTATTTTTTGAACGTACCTTATTTTACTCTATATGCCTTTGATTACATCCTAGAAACCTTATAATATGTTAGGACTACCGTGATTTTAACTAAATATAGAAACAGAAAATCAATTGTTAAATTTCTGTTGTTGAATATAGAATTTACTGAGATGGTTTTATTTTTATGAATTTGATTGGAAAAACTATTCTACTTAAATATAGGCATATACTATTTTACCAAAATTTAAAAAACATACAAACTCGAGGACTAAGTTATATGGATAAGGAAGGAGCTTATGGAGAAAGTTAGACTAGGCTTCAAATGGTTCTAAGGACTATCATTACGTACTATTACGGAGAGGCAATCCTTTGAATACAAATAAATTAACATCGAAATATCCATCAAGGGTAAGCACAGTATGTTGCAACTTTACATGTGACTTGTTCTCATCTCTCAGTAGGACACTCACTGATCAGGAATCAATGAACATTCATTTCCATATTAAGTTTGTAGGGCTGATCTTAATATTATGCTTGATCAAATGATGACCGAGTGGTTGAGAACATATCCTATGTACAGTTTTAATAAGATCTGGTTAACCTACTAACACTCCACGACAAGCTACTGCCTAAAACACTAGGACATAAGTAATCACTCTAAAGGTTGTATTTATAAACTACTTTCGGAAATCAACCAATCTCCCAGTATACGAATAACAAGCAGTACAGTTAGAATTGGGGGCAGCTTTGATAGTTTTTCATGGGAACAAACCAGTAGATTCTCACTATTACGTAAGAATATCTAGTTTTCTTTTTGCTTACGCTGTGACGTTAAAACAGTTTATTAACAATGTCTTAACCAGTTCGTTGCTCGAATGTTTTATGTTGTCACTCTCACAAAGACTGGACCGCATATGATGGGGAAATTAAGGTTCTAATTCCCGGTGTGTTTGCCTAAATGGTTTTCAAATCTCACTCCACGTGATTGTGGTTGCAGGTCCTATAAATTCAACCTTACTCATGCCTAACACATTATCGTAATTATCTTATTTACGTATAATCCGAACGGATAGTAATATGCCGTAAAAAAAAGTCTCGAGCAGCAATTCTCTACAGTTTTGAGACCGTTATTATTATTATTATTATTATTATTATTATTAGCACCGCGTCTTACTACCCATTCGGGTTATACGCACTTACGCTAATGTGCAATGGTAGGGTGATTGTGAGATGAAATGGAGGACCTACAGTTTAACGTGGAATCCGAACCACGGTGGAGGCCTGGCATTCCTCACATTCACAAGTTGTGATTAATACACGTCTTGTCAGAGGTGAAGGAAGGGTTTGACAATCAGATAAATCTGTGCCGGGACCGAGGATTGAACCCCGGACCTCCAGCGCAGAAGTCTGACACCTTACCCCTAGACCACCAGGTCACGAGACCGTTATTAACGTTCAAATTATAATTAAATAAATATAGGGAATTTTTAAGTTAAGTAGGCTTGTATGCTATAAATATCGAGCACGAGTATTTTGTTTACGAGTACTTGGTGTAAAATTTGTTCTAAAACGAACACACACTACACAATCTCTTTCATTCGTCGGGGGTATGCCTAAATTGCCTCTTTAGTCTTACTATAAAAAAAATGCCTACTTTGAATTTAATGTTGATATTCCTGAACTACCAATTCAATTGCCAATTTATTTTGACCGGTCAGATGGTTTATAAAATTATATACTCCATCTTTGAAGTTGTCGCCTGTTAAGTGAAACGATGCCTCAACCTTGTTATGAAATAACTTAGTTTATTTTTCCTTATAAGGCAATGTAATTATTACCCAATATGAACCTAAACGTGTGCTATGGCTCTTAAAGAACGTTTTATAAGTAAGGCCTAGGTTTAAAACTATCATGAACGGGATTTTTAAAATTATTATTATTATTATTATTATTATTATTATTAGCTGCCTCATCTAAAGAATTGGTATGAGGGAGGTGCCTTAGAAGAAGTGCACCCGCATTATTGTGGAAACAAGTAGTAGATTAAAGGCAGGAAATCTCTTTACTATATCCGTCGGGGATTCTACACTAAAATACTCTTAAATAAGCATGTTTTAGTATAAAAACCATGTACTTCTTGATATATTAAGTTCGCGGCACTATCTTGGTCAACTTTGCCCTCTCTACTTCCCAGAAGCACTAGAGAGACAGAGAGAAAAGTTGACAAATATATTGCATAGCTTAAATAAAACTATAGCTTTTGACAGAAAAAAATGTCAATGCTTCAATTAATTTTTTAATAAATATGTCTAATAATATAAAATCCTATTTAAATGGTAAAGATACAGACATTCACTAATATCGTTTATATCCTTTACAGACATAGGTTCAGTAAAATTATGTAATGGAGATTGGCGATTGAAAATAGTACAACAATTAGCTACTAGAATTACTGCGTTTAGTGATGACTTTCGTAAAATAATACTGAAATATGGACATTATCCAAAATATTTATTCTAGCCTCTTAAACGTTCTCTATCTATGAATACTATGAGATGCTAATAAGCCTAAAAAAAATAACAAATACTTTACAAGCATTAATTTTAATTTCTGTATGGGCATAAAATATTATAATAATTACGTGCAATATGATTTATTATTTGTACAATAGTTTATGTTAATCATTATAATAAATCATAGAAAAAATTCATGAAACTAGACATATGAAATAATCTATATATTTGGTTAAATTTTACATTGATTGTTTGTTTGTTCTATTCATTTCAACATATTATTAAATACTGATATTTTTCAACAAACCATTAAGGGAATTAAAGACAAATGACAAAAAAAAACTTTTCTGCTCATAATTATTTGTCATTTTAAATAGTTGAAAATATTAGTTATCTGACGTTACCCAGTTCACTTGAAATGCACTGCCATAGCTGTAATTAGTAATTTGTAAACTTCTGAATAATGTCTTTAACTTTCTACTGAAAACTATTTTCTAAAACCATTTAATCTAAACTCAAAACATAACTTAGAAAACAGTTGTGTAATTACCTTCAAAGTAATTATAACAAGTTGAGGGAAACCAGACGATGAATTTTTGAAGGTCCACAGAAACTCTCACGATCGAAATAATTTTTTTCATAACAACACTTTAGACTACATATTAGTCACTCTTCCTTTAATAATATTCTCTACTAGCAAGCGCGCAATGTCGGTAATTAACTAGAAATAGCTTGAAACTGTTATTATTTCAGCACATTAGTTGGCAAGTGAAAATTTAAACATAGTTATAAACGTGTGCACTGATGTAGCCTACATCACGAAATATAAACTCGACTTACTTGTTGGCAAAACATACTAAAAAATGAAACTCAACACATTTCTTGACCAAACTCAAACCTTCAACAAACCCCTACAACGATTCCCCCCCAAAAAGTACACAACAATAAGATAACCCACCTCTTTCTCATAAAAAAAGACGAGGGATACGTTACATCTACCCTTTCATGAACACAAAACGTAAACAATTGTATACAACCTTCAAAATTGACCATGGCATTCCACTAAAAGGCCTTATAAGAACAATGGCTTTTTTTAGATGTTGATACCAACACAAAAATCCAAAGTGCATTTAGCTAAAAAAACAAACTAAACTATATGGTTTTGGTGACCGATAAATAAACACTACCCTCATACTTTGCCGACAGACAAACTAGTATAAACCCATAAAACCCTCCAACGTCAAAACTATTTTTTTTAAGATCTAGAGAAATACTTTTTTTTTACAACCCTTGCTCCAATGACTTACGTCAATGTTTAAGAGAATGAGAGCTATAAATAATGGTTGTAAGAGCTAGGACCCTTATTGCAATATAGACAGAACAATACCAAAATATATCTTTTCTTTGACGCGAAACGCTACACCTGATTTATTGATTCCCCAATTTTGTGGTACATGCTAATATTTTGTAAATAATAATCACATATACATATAATTAAATATATTTATATATACGTATATCTACTATTTTATAACTAAACTATAGGCCTCAACACAAAAAATATAATTATCAAGTTTATCCATAAAAAATATTATATTTTATTGTCACTACTGTAGAAGTATAGGAAATAATTTCTAGCAACTGGTCTTAGACGTGTGCAATTTGTATGCTAATAATAAAAATAATAAGTAGTTCCTTAGAAGAGGGGGAAGGATTAGCTAATAAATAGTCTAAGGAGTCACTCTCAAATGATGATAGGTATGTTTCATGTGAACTTATATATATAATCAGCTTTAGTGGCTACATGTTCTATCGTGCTACTCTCGCAGTAAACTATACTGTCGATGACGGAGATATCAAGGTTCGAATTTGAACCCGAGTATACTAGAGTGTTTTTTTTTCAAAAAGGGTTGTCCCAAAATTGTTTTTCCACTCTCCTTCCACGTAAACGTGGGTACATTTCTTATAAAAATATCCATCTTAATCCCTTAAACCATTAGCGTAATAAGTATATGAGCGTATAATCCGAATGAGTAGTATGACGTGGTGCTAATATATATCAGATGGGGCCATAGCTTTGAGTGTATCCTATAGTTTCAACGGCCTTGGCATAATCCGGCAAGCTAAGACCGAGCTAGGTTCCAGGGTAAAACTGAGTGTAGGCCGCTACATATTTTTACACCGCATTTTATTAGTCATTCATGCTGTCTGCACTAAATATATTAATAAGGTATGGATGAGGAAGGTATAATTTGAAGTAAAACTTACCAGCGTTTTTGTGGAGTGAGAATGATAAATTATAATTGGAAAAAAAAAAATCCTTAGCAAACCCGATATTCCCATCACTGGAGAACCAGACTAAAAGGAGCTTGACGCTTTTATTCACGTGTTCACCGATCCATGATTAATC
This sequence comes from Timema genevievae, assembly GCA_902155825.1. Taxonomy (NCBI): domain Eukaryota; kingdom Metazoa; phylum Arthropoda; class Insecta; order Phasmatodea; family Timematidae; genus Timema; species Timema genevievae. The sequence continues at coordinate 74,575 of CABFWO010000039.1, forward strand.
TAAGTATTATAATAATTTTAACTCCCCAAAGATTGCATTCAACTAAAAGTTAATAAAATCAACAAAAGTGAGAACTACTCAAAATGTGATTGTTTTGAGATTTGTTTTTTAGCACCTAGTCTCACTATTCATTCGGGTTACACGACTAAGTACTAATTACACTAATGGTTGAGGGACTAGGAATTGAGAGATAGCGCACCCGCATTTGCGTGGAAGGAGAGTGGAAAACTGTTTTGGGAAAAAACTTAGTGCACCCAACCGGGACTGAATCTAGATCTCCCCATCCTCGGCAGTCGAGTCTAACACGAGAGTAGCGCGTTAGACCACGCGGCCACTGACTCAGGGCTTGAGAAGTATTGTGTCTGACCTTAAAAACTCTTTTTTTTTATCCAAGTTTACAATGCGTGCGTAACAGTGGATCGTGTTGAGAAGGGTGAAGGCATGCTTGAGGTTAAGTTTCTTCAAGACGAGTATTGCACAGGGTGGTACGAATTACAAAGACATGTTTTGAGGGGAGGCCATTGTGCGATTTATTGAGGACTGTAAAACTAAAAAAGTTTTGGTATTGATGGCAGAAAAAACACTACTCAACCTTTAGTCGCAAAAAGATATATATTTTTAGAGCATTTGTTTTGTATTTCTAGCGCGCAGTTTTACCCATCTTAGTGACCTGGTTAAAAAAAAAGCTGACAACGGGATTAAGAGAGCCTTGTGTGTATGTTTTCGACCTTTTATTTTATCCAATCTTTTTTTAAATTGTTGTCTGTTTTGTGCTGTAACATCTTAATATGTTAACTTGGGGCCAGTTTCAAAATTGACTTAGTACGCCTTAAATGAGACTTTATACGAAATCAACCCGCCTCAGTGGCGTATCTACGCGCAAGTTTCCTGTTGAGCTCGACTACCGAGAACGGGGATGTTGAGGCTCAAATATAGGTCGGGTGAACTGGAGGTGGCTTATCCTAAACTGTTTTCCACTATCCCTACACGCAAATGCGGGTTCACTTACTCTAAATTCAACCTTACCAATTCCTAATCCATTAGCATTAGTATTCAGGCGTATAACCCGAACGGGCAGTAAGACGTGGTGCTAAATTAAATTATACCTATACTAAATACAACACGACACCTAACTAGGTTAGAATGAAATGGGTTAGTTTTATAGTCAGGCTTGCAAAGTGGTGCTGTACCAAATACAAGACTCCTACATAAGTTATAATATATTAGACCAGGCTCGCATTTGAAACTGACCCATTCCATTCTGGTCTAGGTAGGTGTCATCTTGTATTAGACGCTGAACTTGAGGCGCACTAAGACTGAATATGGAAATGACCTTTGAACTATAAATCGTTATGACGATATTTATTTACCCTTTGTTTAAAAAAATAGAATGCCAGATTAAATCCCTTTAATTTGTCTTAAAAGAGGTAGAACCTGTCTATCTCGATTGACCTTTGCTAACACCGGGCTTGCCACCCCCTCCTGCTGGCAAACGAACCCGTATTCAAATATTAAAAAGGGTCACCCACATCACCGAGACTCAAACCAGGGGCCTCACGACCTACTTTATACCACCATGAACACTTAATCATGGAAACGGGATAAGTTAGTTTTACCTTTTACCATTTGATGTACTAAGGGGTGGTCCCCCCCTCCCAAATGCTCAATACAAATTCAGTTACATTTATTTTTATTACTTCCTTACTCATCCTTGATTAATTGGTATAAATAAATTAGTATCCAGCCAAGAAGACAAGCGTTACATTAGCTTATAGTCACGCATAATCTACCATAGGTGTACTTATTCTGTAAAATGAGATAATATCTGTGCGGTGACAGCTTACCATTTATTTACTTTATATCGACCCCTCGAAGAAAGAAGTAATTGTGATTATAGAAAAAAAATGAATCCGAGATTTTGATAAATTTATTTCTGGAGAGCTAATGAAAGGAATATGTTAACAAGTAACATATATGTAAGCATTTCTCAATATTTCATAAAAAAGGAAAAAATAACGTCAAAATTACTGATAACTATTAAAAATAGTTTCTCAATACATTTTTAAAAAAATTTGTTTAAAAAAAATGCCTTCACAACAATTCAATAATTTCTTAGCCTTCTAAATATTGGTTTTCTATAGATTATAATAAAGAGACTGTACCTTTCCTAGATCTCAATATTTACTTAAACCCACTATCCCTTCTATGAGATAATTTCCTTTAATTAACCCACGTTGCTCTCATGTAGCAGACACACACACACGTATATATAATTTTATGTATACACCAGGACATTCTACGCACGTAGATACTGGTGCATGTATGTTCGAAATGAATTTCGTGCAAATTTCTACCCACTATAATTTACAATTTCTGGTTGCATTAATTAAGTGTTTATTGCGAGGGGGTAGTACTGGCTTTCTACAAGCTCTTTGTTTATCACTGTGCTAAATATGGTGCCAATTGGGATCAACTAGTAAGCTAGAGTTTATCGTTGCCCCCTTCCCTTTAAACCCCTATATCTGGTTTATATTTTGACATTTGATTACAAAATATAACCGTGATTACAATGATAACACGTGAAATAAATGATCCCAGAGAGCTTAAATAGAGTTTTAAACCATTTTTATATGCATTAATATTTAGTGCTGCTATTGTGTTACGATATACTATTTTATTAAATTTTAAATGGTATGAAGAAAATATTTATACATTTATATATATAGCGTACATTAGTTGATGAATTTATTTACGATATTATTAAAGAGTTCTAGATTTTACTATAAAATGGTTGAGATCGCTAAACAAAAGATTGAAGACCTTAAACGACAAAAAAGATTCAGTTCCACTTTTTCTAATTTCACAGGAGAATTTAAAAATTCTGTTTTAAAAATTATCTGAAACATTAAATCACATTTAATATGTTTATGAATAGTAACTTTGGTATGTGTGTACTATTATCTTAAATAAAATAGACTGTCTATAAAAGTACCCATTTTGTAGATATACATTTATTCAATTTGGAGTTGAATCCTTTTTGAAAAAAATCCACATTACTAATATAAATAAAAATCATCATATGTTATAATAGATTAAAGATAGGATTGACTTAGAACATTTAAGGTTAGAGTGTAGGAAAAGCAAAGGGAAAAAATAGCTTTTTGTAGGTTTTGTAGCAAAACATTTTTGGACAAAATAAATCAAATATTTCTCCAGTTGAAACATAGTTAAATTTTCTTCACATGGTGACCTCAATAGTTCTTGAGTATCTGTCTTGTCTTGTTCTGTAATTTAATAACTTTTTCGTAATATTTTATTTATTTCGGCCAAAAATATGTTTTACTTTAAAAACCATAAAACACCCTTTCTCACGTCCCAAACAATCCTTAGCCATCTCTACTAGGATTACCTCTTTGTTCGGGACAAATTAGATTAATTTCCAGGAGTTTTACACTTCTCATCCCAAAGAGGGACAGCAAATATTTTATTAAGAATAACTTCCTAAATTTTGCTCGGTGCTAGATTATTTTTGCACCAATTGAAAATATTTCCTCCCCAAAATTACCAACAGAAGAATTCTAAATGTAAGCTAATGGAACTTAAACCTTTTTGTTCAAAGGTTTTAATTTATAAAAGACCTGAGTTGTCTGTGGGATTTACTACAAACCTTGTGATTTGGATAAGAAAATAAGTTGATTTTTCACCTTGATACGATGGCTAGTAATATTATAGTTAATTGATTAAATATCCACGCTATCATATTAATTTATTACGGTTAGAGGCGCATCTAAATATCATATTCTTTAGATTGAAAAATTACATCTGGACATGGGAATGTAACCGGGGGGCTTAGTACGCCACTGTTTTAACCACTGAGCTATCCAAGAGTCGTCCTGGGCTCGATTCCCGTGTCCAGGTGTCATTTTTCAATTTTCAGAATAAATAAATGTGTTTGTGTTTTTATACAACTATACATTCTATAATCGGACACCAGAAAATTAATTATCATCACACGCGCTGTTTAGAAAAATAAACTCAATATAAAATAATTAATATTTTCATATCCTTACTATATGGCGCATGGCTTAGTGAGATTTTTCTTTTGTTTGCTATGCCCTTCTCACAATCCTTTCGACCAATCCTACACGTAGCTCAAATTACAAAGTTTCTGTTAATCAACTTCTCGTACGGAGACAATTTCGTAATTGTGAGAACTTTCTCGATCCAGACCTTAATTATTGATATAAAATGAAGGGGAAATTGATTTTTTTTTAAATAATATTTTTTACATTAAATATAAGACCTTATACTGAATTCCTGATATTTTGCAGAAAAAATTGCTCAAGGATATTTGAAAATCTGATTTTTTTTCTTTAACGATTTTGTTCAAGATACAGTACCTTTCTGAGTATTTTATATTATGAATGACTTTGTATAGCCTACTTGTTATTCAGATACATAAATATTTAAGACTAAATGTAAACCTAATTTTGAAAATTTGGTTAAAAACTAAAATAACATATATATGAGAAAATATAATGGATTGTGTCGTTCTATTTATTTTAACTATGGCATTAAGTAATAAGATTATTAAATTCTTAGTCTTAGTTCAAGGTGTAGGAATTATAAAGGTAGTCTAGAGGAAATGCACCCAAATCAGCGGGAAGAGGGTAGGGAAAACCACAGTAAAATATCACTTGTGGAGAACCGTCTCCACGTGCCGGTTGCCGATATTCTAACCTCTACTTCTCCGTTAGGCATTCCAGTTATTTGTGAGATAGACGTCTTAGACCATGCGACACACAGAGTAGGTAGGTGATATTGAATGCAAAATAACCATCCCAAAATTATGCTCTAACCTCGGCCACTCACTTCCACCCTAATTTGATCCTACGAGATGCCTGTGTCCCTAGACAAGTACTGTACTTTCCGCAGAGTCCATCTGACAGTGTCGTATCGTGGAATGTTGCCATGGAAGGCAGAGTTAGTTTAAGCTGTACCTGTGATAAATTCTCGTCATTAAGTAGAACAATCATTGTTCAGCTATCAACGAAAATACGTTTACCATGTTGAGTGTGTAGAAGATATCCTATCTATGATTGGACAAATTAGGAACGAGTGGGTGAGAACACATCACAGGTACAGTTCCAACAAGTTCTGCTTACCCTGGAAACATTCCATGCCACCACATACCCTCACGCCGCCCCTCGACCCCTCCTGTTTCGACCATAGCTCTAATGGCAACAAACCCTCCTCGTTGCCAAAAGTACCCTCTTGAACAGCTCCTCAGCTTGACACAAAATTATATGTGGACTGCTCCGTATCTCAAGGTCCAAACTTAGCGCCACCCCACATAAATCCTAATTAAGTCGTGACTCGCGTATTATACTTGCTGTATAAAAACAGGGACAGACTAAGAGCACTTCGGGAGGAGGACAATCACACCAAGGGATGAATGCAAATCAATTCTATTTAATAAAATTTTGATACGAAAATATAATATATAGGTTGTTGACGGCTAAACTTTGGGGAGTGGTAGTGGATAAAAAAATTAACTTAAAATGTATTTTGGAAAATTGCTAGTTTTTGCTTTTTTTTTTTTTGCGTAGACATCAAAAAAACAAAATAAAAACAAAATAGGTAGGTATTAGATGAATTTTTTTAAATTTATTTATTTTGTTCAAATTGACGGCCTTCAGTCCGAAGGCAAGCGTTGTACCTCTCAATGACAAAACGAATAACTGACCAACATTGTGCAACTGTTCTCTTTTGGCACGCTTGCATTATCCTTTATCGTAATGAATGAAGGTCATTAACAGGCACGTCATACACATTTTGCTCGAGATAAATAAAATATGATGGCGTTGAATCAGGCAAATGCAGAGGCCAAGTCACAGGTTCAGCACGACAGATACTTCTTCCAGGAAAATTCATATTAAGCCATTGCCACGTACCTCTGTAGAAAAACCTGTTTTTATTTAGGTTTTTTTTTGCTGTTTGCGGGACAAGGAAGCTAAAATGAGCATCTCTCCAAAATACATTTTGAGCTAGTTTTTTTTTATCCAGTACCACTTCCCAAAGTTTAGCCGTTTAACCCTGGAACACCCTGATAGTGCGTGCTATCCACTTAATTAATCTCTTTCATAGCCACAATAGTGGGCACACAGTTTAACGCGTCAGTTTCACATGTTCTGGAATGCCTGCAGTAAGAAGGTCACAAGTACCGATAAGTTTTCATCCATTCTCCATTCATGATAAATATTTGGATATTTCGAGTAGGAATGTAGAAAGACACGACGCACATGGAAAAAATCTCAGCCGAGAATCGAATATGGATGGCTATGATATAAGAGTCAATCTCCCAGCTCAAAAGAACCCCGTTCAGGTTTTCATCGCGCTATCATCCATCAAAACCATGACACGAAGTGGGTGCAGTCTGTAACTAATAATTTTCCAGGCAACAAAATAGAATGAAAAAAATATATATGAACCCAAATTTTCTGATTCAGTTTCATCGTGTGTTGCGAGCATAAACGGACTGGGAGATGGTATCATGCTGAACCGCCTTGCCTCAATTAAAACACCATCAACCAGCCAGCAAAAAGAATAACTTCAAGTTCGTTTGGTAATCGTCGAATGCCCCCGGGGTTATGAAACTAGTCGGATGAAGCTCACCATATTCCATCCCACGTGGTAATTTCGGTGTTTAATAGTTAATTTTTTTAAACATTATTATTGTTACAATATAACCTTTGCAAATATGAATGGTCTAAGTACACTCAACTTTTTCACTAAGAAAGATTTAATTATGGGTTCATGGATGCCAGCTACTTAATTAAATAAATTTATAAGCACGATAAGGATTGATTTTAAGACAATACCTAAGCATTTACATAGTGAGAGCTTTAGTAACCCCAGACAATGCTATCCTGTTAGATGGAATATTTAGTGCTCTTAGAAAAGTATATTCATTTGAATGAAAAGGTTACACCTCTTTATATGTACTCAACTATGAACTTTAAAAAAAACAACTCCGTGGCATCCGCACGCAAGCGAGCTATACCGACCGGGCGTTCGCCGAATGTTAGCAAAGATAGTGCCAACATTTGTTGACAGAGGGTGTCATATTGTCAGCACAGCGAATCCTCCGGCCAATAAGTTCAAGTTTCTATTCCGGAGCCGCTAATTTTGGTTCAATTAGCTCCTAATTAATTTGTCCTCATGAGGCTGAGTTGAACCCTCTTCAGACCCACCGTTTAGCAGAAAAATCTATAAGCGCCGAGGATTGAAACCGAGACTTCTGGATCTGTAGCCAGGAACTCTGACCAAGAGACCACAGAAGCGGTCACTTAACTATGAAACTTACCAAATATTTCTCTTACAAGTTGGTACAGCTTTAAAGTTTCAGGTAGCTGATATTTTACACTGTACATTTTACATCTTACTACCCGTCTGGGCTTCCTAAATATTAATTCTAATTGGCTAGGGATAAGGAAGGTAGAGTTGTATAGGAAATGTTGATTGATGTGTGGTGAGGTAGTATAGAAGATCACCTTAAAAAAGCTTCAATACACCTAGCTGGAATTCAAGACCCGACCATCAAATAAGACCAACTAATATTAATACCATGGATATAAAAACCTCTATAAAAGTTAATAAACAACCGGAAAGATATCGGACACAAAAGCTTATAGCCGATATCTCTTCACGCGAATAATATTCGCCACAGGGAACTATTGTTTTAAATCGTGAATATGTTTGTACAAGTTTTATTTTAATATTGACTTAGCATAAACTTACCGTATTTTTTCCTTCCTCGCAACACACATTTTACGATAAAATCTACGATTGTTTTAACTCTTTTCGACGTTCCCACGCAAAAAAAAACTGGTGTTAGGGGAAGGGGTAGACTTCGTAGTTCGTGATTGTTTTTTGCGGCTGTTAGATGGAGATAAAACAGTGTTCACGAGAAATTATTGGGTGTTGGGGAATTGCTACAGAAAGTGTTTGAAAACAAGCTGGGAGAGATTAGAGAAGAAAGTTGAACATTAGGGTCTGACGTAGCAGCATTTTTTTTGACTTTTAAACGCCTAAGGGTTCCAACTATTACTTTAAGACATTTGTATTCGTGTACCTTACTAAATTATTATTATTATTAGCACCGCATCTTACTACCCACTCGGGTTATACGCACTTTACACTAATGTGTAGTGGTAGGGTGATTGTGAAATGAAATGGAGGACCTACAGTTTAACGTGGGATCTGAACCATGTTGGAGGCCTGGCATTCCACTCATTCACAAGTTATGATTGATACACGTTTTGTCAAAGTTGAAGGAAGGGTTTGGCAATCAGATACATTTGTGCCGAGACCTAGGATTGAACCCCGGACTACCTCACTAAAGATAAATCCTTTCCACATTTTTTTTTCAAATTATAATATTCTTTAGAAGCATTTTTCTATAATTTTATATTTAATTAAAATTTACTTAAATGGTAACAAGTGTATTAAAACCTCATATAAAATTATAAATTCTATATTTCACTTTTAGTAAGCCGCTTTTATAGAATAATTCCCAAACTTATTTAAAAAATTATAAATTAAAAATAAAATTAGGTGTTTCCAAAATCCCATTTAGTTAGTAGTTACTGTGTGATTAAATTATAGGCTTGAGCATTAATAATAGGACTACCATTTTTAAATATTAATTCCCAAGACACGTTTTATGATTAAATCAATTTTGAAGAAAACTTGTAAATTAACATTTCTTCAACAGTTTTTACTTAATTAAAGATTTAAATTTCTCTAATATGATTATAGATATCCTACTAATTTTAAGATAAAATAACATTTGAGAAATTATAATAAAATAAAATAATTAAATTAATTAATCGAGAAAGGTGCTTCCTCAAGCAGATAAGTAAAACCATCTTTAAAATGAATTATATTCTTATTTAAAAAACTATTTTACTGTGAGCTTGTGAGGCACATTGATATTTTTTCCACGGGAATTGGAAACAACACTTAAAATTTCTCCACCTCCACTTCAGTGGCAGCATGGTCTAAGGTGCTACTCTCGCAGGGGACTAGACCAATGATGAGGGGCAGATCAAAGTTTAGTAGGTAGGTAGTACCAAGGGTGGTTTTACCAAAATGGTTTTAAACTCTCGCCATCCAAATGCAGACACACTTCATCTATTTATAACATTTCTAATCCCTAAAACCATTAGCGTAGTAAGTAAATAAGAATATAACCCGGACGGGTGCTAAAACTGGATTAACTGCTCAATCCAAGGGTTTGGCATAAAGCGGGTGGATTGGAGAAATTTCATTGGCTCTAGCATGGAATGGATGGAGAGATAACTCTGCTAACTAATAATTACAAACAAATCACACTCAATGCAACCAGTCAAGATTCAAATCCTGATTATTCCATAAACGGTGACCTTGTGCATCAAATACTATCGCTTTAGTTTGGTATTGATTATATATAGAGGTTTACATAAGAATTGGTGATCGGGTGGTCTAGGGGTAAGGTGTCGGACTTCTGTTGTAGGGTTCCGAGGTTCAATTCTCGGTCCCGGCACAGATTTATCTGATTTCCAAGCTATTCCTTCACCTCTGACAAGACATGTATTAATCACAGCTTGTGAATGTGTGGAATGCCAGGCCTCCACCGTGGTTCGGATTCCACGTTAAACTGTAGGTCCTCCATTTCATCTCACAATCACCCTACCATTACACATTAGCGTAAGTGCGTACAATCCGAACGGGTAGTAAGATGTGGTGCTAATAATAATAATATATAAGAATTTTTACTTTCTCATATCAAAAGAAGATGCTGTAACCGTGAATATTTTCGGCCTTTAGTTTATGATAAATCTATAGTTTTATGTTTGTACGAACCCAAAATTGGATTTTATAATTCTGTCTCTCTCATGGGTGACTGTCTATTATTGGCTACAAATCTGAAAAGGGTTGATGACGTACATATTTTTGATTTTGACCCTAGCCCTCAAACTAGCTTACCGATGAGTGATTTTTTTTAAATTACAAATTTTTCACAAATGGTTATACCAATTTAATTTAAAATTGATTTATAAGAAGTTTTTTAATTTAAAAATAACAATTTTTTTTAGCACCGCGGTTACTACCTGTTCAGGTTATACGCCAATAACACAATTCACTCGTGCTTTGGGTAAAAATTCGTTCAAGAGTAGTTTAATAATAAATTATCTTAGAAAATTGTAAATATTTGGAAAACTGCCTTAACTATTTTGTTTAAAATATATATCTGAGGAATGTTTGACATCCCATACAATACTGTTTTGTTTTTTGGGTGAAGATTTATTTAATGGTACCTAGTTTACTAAAAACTATATATTTTTTAAATTTTATTTTAAGAAATAACTCGAGTGATTTGGTTCAAACTGGGTCACACAAGTTTTTTACATTATAAATAATTACATTTGTATATATATCATCATAAATACATTTGAAATGTTTTTTTAATATCCTCAAAGCGTGCTAATTGTAATAAATGTTCTCACATAGAAGCTAATTAGATAATTGGTTGAATATTTCTACAACTATAAACGTGTATTATAACCATTAATTATTCACACACTCATAATTCATAGCCTCATTCACTGCCTTGTTTAAAATAAGAGCATAATTATAGCGTTCACCTGTTATGAAAAGGGTTTGATTTATAGCACCGTACATAGTTATTTTATAAACATTTAAACTGTTTATTATTGTTTTGTTTCTAAACATGACGTGTGACATGGGCGCTTCTCTGTTACGTCATCACTTAGATAAAAGCTTACCCTAAGACTTAGGGGCCACTATAAAAACACACACACACACACAGGTCGGGTGGACATAAAACGTAGGACTATGTGTGCCTATTGTTTTAGTGTAGCCATAAGACACATTGTATGTCTTGTTTCATTCAGCTTGTGATGACATCTGAATATGGTATAGCTGTGTGAGTAAAAGGGAAGAATACTCTAAAGGGGGCGGGAGGAAGGTAAGGTAATCATTCATTCACAAGTGTGAACACAAGTACTGTAATTATTCTTTTCCCCCCCACCTTCTTTTTCTCTCTTTAATTTTCCGATTCTTTCTTCTTCTCCTCTTTCGTCTCCTTTTAATTTATTTTACTTGTATGATAACTCCAACATTTTTTTTAGAATCAGATTTGATTATTCCAATAGGTAAAACTTGTTTTGTTATCTCTAGAGGTTAAAGGTTTGAACCTTTTAGATGCATGAAAAATTTGGTTTGGTTTGTTTCTCCTCGTTCATTTAACAGTTAATTGAACAAACAGTTTTTTTTACAAAATTATAGTTTGAAGTAGTAACATAATACCTAGGTTTAAAAAAACAAAAACACCAACAAGTTTATAATTACTTAATTAGTAGAGTAGGTGCACTTTTTAAACAGAGTTTTATGCTCAGCACTCATCAAAACATTTACAAACTAGCTTAAAATCGCTCTTATCACCTCACACTAAAGATATTTAACATCAAGCACAAGTACTTTTAAATAAATATAATTTATTATGACAAACTAGTACACAAAATTTAGATTATTTTAATATTTGTGAACTAGTACAAAACATTTAAGATGTTTTCGACCATGACCGGGATAAATCCAGTTGCTACGAGACGTGAAGTTGAACCATGCAAACACACACAGACACATCGATTGGTACCGGCCGATATTTAAACTTTTAGTTGGTGTTTAACAATCCACACTTTAATCAAGTTTAAGGGTCTCCGTTAAACTTATTAAAAGTTTCACGTTCATTACGTCTAATGCACTTAAGTTTTAACAGAATTTGGGGGGAAAGAGAAGAGTGAGCTTTGACGCTTTTTACTCCGTTGAAATAGTTTTCGTAGGTGAAACTTAATAAATATACTACCTCAAATTATTAATTATATGATTAGGTAGAAAACTCATTTAACAACTATCGTAAAAGTACGTTTGGTGCCATTAGAGAAAAGCCAACACGAGAAAATTTTAAGGGGCTTGATTTTAAAGACGTGCTTTCGGTGTGTCTTCTAGAAGGTTTAAAATTCTAAAGGTGGTGTAAAATTACCAAACCTCGATATACATTAAACTAAAAGTTATTTTCTGCAACATTAAATGGCATACAATGATGCCAGCGGTAGCTAAACTCATTTTAAAATCAAACTAAATATTTGTAACACGTACTAAAAGCAAATTAAGCAAATTCTTTCACCAAGTACACATCCTGAATATATGCATTGATTAAAAATAATGGTGTTCGGATCGGAAAGGTTAACATCTATATGGCACCTATGTTCTTACACTTACGTGGAAGAAGAGGGAGAAATAATTTGTGAAAAAAATCTTCAGTCAAGCCGACTGGTAATCGAACATTGACATCTTATCACTGAAAATAAGACTAGGGGAACTTTATGACTTAGTCCACATGTCCACTGATACTGATACATTTCTTTAGAGATGATAAAAGCGATAATTTGTAGTTTTAATTACTCCTTGTATAAGTTTTCTTGAGTTTATGACATGCTACCTCATCCATCTGAAGAAGCAATTGCTCACACTTGGCCCTTTGACCTGTTAATTGACTCTCGCTCATTCCATCTGGGATAAAGCACATTTACTTAAGAATTCGTTAAATCGCGATAGTTTCCAGATGCTTTAAGAACTGAATTTCTCTGAGTGGACAAGAAAGAGCCTACATTGACTTTTAGTAAGGAGAATATAATTGTTGATAAATTATATACAGTTTCTTCCATATGAAGTCTAAGATGATACATAGCATCGAAAATAGTAAAAAAAGGTTGCAGATACAGCTTTTAGCCATTCAAAAGGCGAAAAGAAACTAACTCCAGATAAGAAATGGTTCATAATTAGAATATAATTTTTATTATTTATCCCATACTCAATTCAAATAAAAATTAAGATTAATTATATTTGCTAAACCAGAATGATTTGCAAACACATAAACACATAATTAAGAGATGTGTTTAATGTTTATCAATTTTAATTAAATTTTAAATTGTCTAGTCATGTTTTAACCCAAATATTTTATTATTATTGTATTTTTTCACTTGATTACTTCTGTTAATCTTTTTGCACATAATAACTTAGTTTTGAAACTCTGCCTTCTTCATATTCTCATTAAACATTGTAATTGCTATATATTATATTAATTCACCAGTTTTTATAATATTCACATTTTGACTCTTTGATCAGAGCAAATAGTTTTGCATTACAACTCGTTATAACTACCTTAGTATTTCTTAGCTATATATATATATGTATATATGTATATATATATACTAAGGTAGTTATAAAAATATATATATATATATATTTTCGTTGTTACAGTAGCTTCTGATGTTCAGAAAAGTATTCCTACAACTTTTCACGATATACTTTATGAGATCCAGCTCACGGTACGGTTATTGTTCCACTCTGTTGAATCCATCTTGACGTCTTCATCTATTGATATAATAGCCACTCCTTTCTCTTTGTTAAGGGTTTCTTAGCAAAGCGAGGTCAAACTTGACACTTTAAATCAAGTTCAAGAAAATAAAAAAGTTCACTTATTTAAGATTGTTATTATTGTGTTTACAATATATATCACAAGGTCTAATACATGTTTGGTGAGACTATTAAAAGTAGTTCTTAAAATTTCTTTTTTTTTTGTAGACGTTAGCTGTAAAATTTATTCCTTTAGTTCAATGGGCAACTGGAGTACTTATTTTTTAGGAGTTGCCAACCTTTGGTTCCAAATGTTCTCACTTCAATAATGTATTTTCTTGTTGGATTATTTAATATGAACTGTCTAAAACAACAAATGTTATATCATCCCGTTACTTACAAACTAACTTAGCTTTTAACATTACAACTAATACTTCACACCAAACCCTAGTGCGTGGATATTTACTAATAGGATAGCAGGATGAGCCCACATTTATGTAGTATATATCTTCTTCAGCATCAGCTATAATCCAATAGGATTTACTAATCACGTGGACGAAAAACAAATAACTGTAGCAAGGATATAACTTTAATTTAGTATAATCACAATTTGTGAATGTGAGGAATGCCAGGCCTCCACCGTGGTTCGGATTCCACGTTAAACTGTAGGTCCTCCATTTCATCTCACAATCACCCTACCATTGCACATTAGCGTAAGTGCGTGTAGCACGAACGGGTAGTAAGACGCGGTGCTAATAATAATAATAATAATAATAATAATAATAATAATAATAATAATAATAATAATAATATAATTGAGTACGAGAGCCTAGTGTAGTGATAACAAAAGATTAATATTAATATATTTCTTATTTTACCTTTAATTTTTTATAATTTATGTTTTTCTCATTTTAATGTTGAAGTACTGAAGCTACTTAAACTTTATTTTAAACAACAAAACATAGCTTACTATGTCAAATTTTTCTTTATCACCAATGGGGTGTTTATAATAAGAATGTGTTTCAATTAGTTTAATGTATTCTAACAGTAATTTAAATTTAAATGTGTTCTTAATTTGTATACATTATTTTAAAATCAAATCAAATGTATATTTTAAATATTTTTTTAACTACATTTTGATAATGTGCCAAACAAAAATTAACTAACCCTCCCTTGAATTTTGTTTTTATAAAACCTTAATTATCATACAAAATCTTTTTAGAAATATGCAGTTGGTAATAGTTAAAGTTACGCATTCGTCTACTCTTATTAAGTTTCATTTACCTCGAAATACGGACGTAAATTTACCCTCATTTTCTTTCTAGATGACCCCCAGTACATGGGTCAAGACCCAAGGGTGAGTTATTCACACTCCATATCGCGAAGGGTTGCACCAACAAGGGGTTGTTCTGAGTTGTTTAGTTTATCACTCACTAGTGTTGGCTCACCCTTCACGAGATATAAGTTGAAGCCATTCACAAATGCCCTTGTATGGTGTAAAATGGCTAGTTCATTTTAAAAGAGAATAAAATGACCAGTTGGGATTTCACACTAAACCGGTGGGTCAACATTTCTTTAGGATTGGTGAATTTAATTGAAATATCAGTTGAATCTTGTAAGGATTAAAAAAAGGTGTTTAATAGAATAAGAAATGGTTAAACTTTTGTCAAGTTTTTTTATCTGTACACTCTGTTTCAATGAAATAATATAATGCTTGGTAAATTTCACATGGATCGCAGGCCTTTCTACCAAAGGATCCTTGTAGAAATAAACATTTATAAAAGACAAACTATTACTTTTGCGATTAGTATAGATAACACCTGCTTCGGTGGCCACGTGGTCTAACGTGTCACTCTTACAGTAGACTAGACCGACGATGACGGGGAGATTGAGGTTTGAATCTCGGTCGGGTGTATTGAGGGAAGTTTTTACAAAATGGTTTTCCACTCTTTCACCATTAAAATGCGGGTATACTTCCTATTAATATAACTTCCATAATCCCTCAAACCTTTAGCTTAGTACATAGGCGTATAACTTTAACGGGCAGCTAGACTCGTTGCTAAAAAAAAAAGTATTGCTAGTATCTTACTAAATTATTAGTGTTATTTTATAGATTGCATATTGATATGCCACTCTAATGTGATAGCTGCAGATCACTTGACTAGACGTATAAATATATGAAAATGGTTTTGGTAGATTTTTGTAACTGTCAATATGCCTGTAGTTGTTTCCTATCTAAAGCTGACTGCATCTCTCATTAATTCATTTCATAACATCCAACTTAGACGGTTGACAGAATAGAATAACTTAATTCTGCACATAATATTGACGCAGTGCCGAGGTCAGTATTACTTTACATTGTTTACGATACACAAACTAATCACCAGAGGTGAACAAAGATAAAGGATAAAGATAACGGATAGTAAGGCGCAGGGAAGAACAGAAACTATTAAAGGTTTGCCCCCTTCCCCTCATACCTATCAATTGTTGGCCTAAGTGTTATTTCGATAGAATGATCTCACTGAACACGGTGTTTGCGGGTACGAGTCCGGTTGATGTCAACGCATCTTTACCGAGCGATGAAAATCAGAAGCACAGCTCCCTTCGTTCCCATGTCGGTTGTAACATGTAGAAGATTACTGGATGTTACATTATATACCCTTTTGAAGAAAAATTATAGCCTCTTTTATAGCTCGTTAGTAAAAATTCCCTGTGGAAACCAGCATAAAAACTACGGTATTTTCAGGACTTCCTTAGTGCATGCGCTTTCTCTCAGATGGTTTGAGCGGGTGACACTAACCAGTGAGAGAGCTGAGAGCGTGCGATGCTCCGGGTGTATGGGAAACACAAGACCAACTCTCGGGTTATAAACTTACTACTATACCTATCAAGACTCTTTAAGCCACGCCAGTGTCGACAGTCCACCCTGAGTAATAAACGTGTTATTTATTCCCTTCTAGCCTAGCCCCTGCCCCCCGCCCTTTGCCCCAACCTGGATCTAACAGATCCAAGACTTCAAAGCACCAAATCACTCGCCGCTGGTCACTCGCTCTGAGAAGCAAGAGAGTTGAAACCTGCGGCCAATGAGATCTCGGGAATAGTCGACCCTCCGGAGTACGGAGAGAAGCCCCCTGGACCGGTTCCTACACCTGCACACCCCTAAATGTCCAGCATAGTCATGGACCAGGCGAGGTTTTCTCACATCATGTAACCGAGCCCTACCGGTAGACTATTGTTGTATTAAGTTTAAGTGACCGAGCGAAACAAGGTTTTGTTTTACCTTTGGAATTTCATTTTTCTGCCTAGGTATTTGCCACGTGATTACGGTCAAATGTATGGAACAATTTTAACAACATTTCGCTGGAACTTTCAACAAACAATTGAACGCACAGGGTTTTTCCTTCTAGTTAAACGTTTCATTTTGGTGGCAACTCAAAAATCTGTCTGTTTGTTGGTTCCGATAACTGCCAAATTCGTGGACAAATTTTAATGAACCCTGTCAGGGATATTTTTTTAATCTAGACCAAAAGATAAATTTAAATAGTTTCACAATCTGGCTGTTCATTTCAACATGTCAGATACTCAAAAGGTGTTTCGTTAAATAGTTCACCCAGAGGGATTTAAAATTCTGAATTTTAAGCAATCGATAGAATATCTGGGGCGTATTTTTTAATTTTTGTAGTTATATTATTTTGAGAGACTGACTTATAAAACCACAGAAATAACGATTATTATATATGATTATAATGTAATTTTGAATATAGTATTACCTAATTGGTTTTTATCCAGCCTAATCACCAAGGAAAATTATAAACTTAAATTAAAATGAGAAAATATAGGAGATTTCAACATGAAATCAAAATAGAAATCTCAAGATTGTAGTGACTATAAGAGCATGACGTTCTTAACATGATGTTCTCAACATATTTTTAATGGCTGGAGTGAGGTGTACGGTTCAACAAAATACTATTTGAATATAACCATATTAGATTATTTAAATTGAAAAATTACACCTGGACATGGAAATCGAACCCGGGACCCTTGGCTTAATACTCCAATGCTCTAGCCACTGGGCTGTCCAGGAATCGTCCAGTTTCCAGGGCCACTCTTCACATATTATAAGGTAGAGTTTTTGATAGACGTGTGGAAATCGTAAGCCACACGTGTGTGATCAATTAAGATCACGAGCTGTCAGATAACGTAACCTCCTTAGATTCGATAAGGATTTTGGCTGCCAATAATACAATTAAAATTCTAAGAATGTGAATAACATAATAGATTTAAATAGCTTTGCTATTTAATCTATGACTATAGTAGAAAAATCATTCGTCCCCAAAATAATGCTTATATCCCAGACTAGTTTGGTCTACGACTTTGTCCCCAATTTGTAAAAATAGATTTGTGGCATTTGAAGTTTATTTGGATAAAATAAAAAATGTTTTGATCAATTTATTTGATAAAATTGAAATGTTAAATCTAGCTACAATGCACATATATGGGTTTCGCTGTGTTATACGTGAAACATCTCCCATGGGGAAGCACATCTCAATAAGATCTATGGGGAAGTCAATGCAAGTAACGTATTTATACTAATTTTTCATGAATGGTTTCTTGAAACCATTAATTATTTCTTGAAACGTCCATAAAAAATCGAAAGAATTATACACCCATATTAATCAAGCAATGAATATCGTGATTTCCCAGTTGAGTTGGGGTGATATTTACGTAAGATATAAACCTACGGTAAAAATGGCATAGGTGGGACGGTGACATTGGCGCAATATTCAATTCTAATCTAGTGACAATATCACCACGCCCGTGTTTGTTTCCCAATTTTCAAATCGGTAACACCCTGACTTAGCTGAGAGATCGAACCCGGTAGTTTTACGAGGGGACCTCGTTGCAAAAAATAAAGGTGTGTATGTATATACAGGGTGTTCATTTGAAAACTTTCCACCAAAATATCTCGAAAACAATGCACTGCAGAAAAAAAATAATTGCTAAACAAAAATTTTTGGTTCTGAGGGGGAAGTAAGGTGGTAAGGCCGGTATGACCTTGTGTGGCATTGCTAAGGTGAAGTTAAGGTCATTTTAATTCTTTTGAATGAGACTCCCCATTTTTTATTACATATTCTTGTAGATCACGTTGTGCCATTTTCAAAATGGTGGTTTGAAGTTTTTTAAAGTAAAAACTTCAAAATGGTGGTTTGAAGTTTTTTAAAGTAAAAACTAACACTAGAAATGAGCCTCACAAGTTATACATATAGTTAATATATTCAACGTCTGTAGGCATACATTGGTGAGATTTAAGATCACTTTATATATTTTTTATTTATTTTTTAAACTTATATTAGTTTATATTTGATTAATAAATGTCAACCTAATGTAAGTAAACGAGAATTACAACCTAAACCTGTCATATTAGTCCCAAGCGTGAATCTTAAAATGGGTGATTATTTTATTATAATTACCTCAAGACCAGTAAAATGAGAGGTTTTTAATTTATTTTGTTAGATAAGAATGAAATTGATTTAAATGTTTCTGATTCATTGACACATAGTTTCCAATTAAAGACCAGTGTCAGACTGACGTTTTGGTCACTGCGACACAAATACCGCGGTGTCACTCTACTAGTGTATTGCATTGTTTCATATGAGAGGTGTCAGACTAGCGACCCAAACACCGTGACCAGGTCACTCTACTAGTGTATTGCATTGTTTCATATGAGAGGTGTCAGACTAGCGACCCAAACACCGCGACTAGGTCACTCTACTAGCATATTGCATTGTTTCATATTAGAAGGGTCAGACTAGCGACACGAACACCGCGACTAGGTCGCTCTACTAGCATATTACATTGTTTCATATTAGAAGGGTCAGACTAGCGACACGAACACCGTGACTAGGTCGCTCTAGAGTCTGGTGTATTGCATTGTTTCATATTAGAAGGGTCAGACTAGCGACACGAACACCGCGACTAGGTCGCTCTACTAGTATGCTAAGCATTCATAGGTAAAGTTTAAACTAGCTCTGCTTACCCTGGCAACACTACATGCTACGCCATTGACCTGATTCTAGAATTATCATCTACAAGTTAGAAAAATTGATATTTCTTATGTTTCACGGATAAGGGCCTAAGGTATTCTTTTTGGTACGTGTAAATGGAAAGAATAAGTTTAATTTTGGAACACGTTTGTTTTCATACTAAACGAATACATTAAAATATCTATTCTAAAAATAGCTCTTCTAATCCTTTGATCATATAAGACGTTTAATCTACAATAGTGTGCATTTTTGGCTTTAGATCCACACCTATTTCTATCCTCAATTTTTTCCCATCTCATCTGTTCCTTTCCTCCTACCCATTTTTTCTCCATCTTTCTTACTCACGTTTTCTTATCTTCTTATTCTATCCATCTTCGATTGAGACGAGGCAGGCAGAAGATGGGTGGATATAGGGGGAAGGGAGAAAAAGAAGCGAAGACCTATGCGCCCTAGGGCATGCCGAAGACCTTAGGAAGGTTCAAGTAAGAAGCCCCGCTCCAGAGTTCGAGGGAAAAGAAGTTAACCTTAATTTATGGGCGCCATTTTGCCGGCGTTAGCTCTTCTCTCTAGCCCGAAGGGGGTGGAATGGGAAAGTAATTCCGCTCCGAGGGCAGATAGAAGAGGGAGAAGGAAGAAAAATAAGAAGGAACGAGGTATTAGTTCGGGAGCCGCACGCGGGAACCGTAAACACTTGCTTTGCCGTTGGCAACTAAAAACATCCGCGAGGAAGACGGAAAACTGGAGTAGGATGGGCCGAGGAGAGAAAAAAATGTCTTCGTGGAGCAGGAGAGATTGGAAATAAAATATATAAAAAAGTAAGCGTGGAATAAATGTGGTATTAGGAAAATATATTAGTTGACAAGTTTTGACACTTTTATGAAGCAGCTAAAACTATGTAAAGCTCCATGGGTCGACGTTAAAACTGCTAGCACACTTGTTTTTTATTTAGGTTTTTTTCACTCTGAAATAACTTCAAATCATACCAAACTATTTTAGGACAGTTCAAATTTAATGTTCCTGGTAATCCATGTTTGAAATAAACTACGTGCTGATTTGAAGTTATGTTTGGAATTGATAATATGTTTCCCTTCACTCGTAGCCTAGCCAAATATTAATTTTTATATGGTCTTAACTGTAAGCTTAATCAATCTCATATCATAACATATCTGTTAGGCGTAATTTTATATAAAAAAATCTCAAAAAATTGAGGTAATCTAAAATCAATAAATTCGATATGTACACTTCTTTACTCTGAAAAGCAAGAAAGCTAATCTCCCTTGTTTATACTATGGTGTAGACTTTATGATATCGCCATAGTGGAGCCCGAAATGTAGGACTGTGACCTTTACCATAAAATCATTGATTATACAACTCTACAAATAATAGTACGTAGCTTGTTTTCAATGTAACTTTGAATAAAGCCCAGGACATTTATCTTGACTGGGACTGTGCAAATGTTCCTAGAAATAAGTTAAATTATTTTAAATATTATCTAATATAAATTCAGTATAAGCTTCCTTTGTTTTTATCAATTGAAAAACTGACGATACATAAATGTACCCATGATACTTAGGATAAAAGTTTATATAGCATAATCATTTGATATACATTTTAAATTGATAGATATAGACAAAGTAATAAATCTATTGTATAGACAAAATAAATAACCTATGTAGCCTCCAAACGTTACGCTCTGTACACAAACTTTATCTCAGCTAGCAGTAGTTTATAAAAAATAAAATAGGTGTTTCTTTATTTGTTTGTGTGTTAACCCCGTAGCTAGAAAACTAAGATACAATCTGAAATATAGCATACAAATTTGGGGAAACCTAAGAATATACTTAGGAATAGTTATTTTTACTTTTAAAAAAATCTACTGTGAGCCTGTCGTTTCAAGACAAACCAAACGGGTAGTAAGACGCAGTTCTAAAAAATGGAGATTGTTAATGACAGCAGAACAACGTCTGACTTTCTTGTGGGGGAAAAACATTATCTGACCTCTAAGAAAATTTCATAGAGTCATACGCCTAGTCATGGGATCTGCAACTGTAATTTTTAATATTTTCTATCAATGGCTATGAAATATTACCAATAATTTAGTAAAATGTTATTAATTTACAGACAAAAGCTTGTATTTTATAAGATTCCTTTCTAGAATCCTACATAGACTTATGAGTCTAAGGATTTATGTTTATAGTAAATTCCATAATAAATATATAATATATATATATAGAATTTTTTTTTTCTAAAAATGAGGATAGTCATCTTAGTTAACATTTGTATTAGTTCATGCTCACGAGCTTTTCCATAAATATACAATCAACTTCTCTACAAGCCGAAGCATTTTACAAGTTATATTTTTGTGGATTAGTATTAATCTTGATAACCGATACGTATTAAATGTTTTACCAACAAAAAATTATTGTTATTTGACCCGATATATTTTTTTACATGGGTATTATTTTACCATATTGTAAGTATTCTTTTACAGGTATTGTGATATCACCTATTAAATGAAACTGTCATATATCACACGACACTGCGCATAAATATATGAACACTATTTTAGTAATGTTGTACAAAGGTTCTTCCTACAAGAACTTGACTGTAAATATTGTAGAAAATATACCAATAAATTATTTTCACTTCGTGCCACTATATGTAAGTGTTTTTTTTTTATTTAATCAATCAAATGTACCAGCATGGGCATGAAGGGCAGTCTGGACACCATTTAGTACTAAACAGCTTCAGTACACCTGGCCGGGATTCGAACCCCAATCTCCCTGTCACCAGCTATCCACTATAACACGAGAGTGACGCGTTGGGCAAATGGGATCACCGATGTGCTCTCCAAGTTTAGTTTTCTTGCCCAACCGATGCGGGTCAATTTGACCCCTAACCAACTCTGTCGGTTGTCTTCATAACGGTCTTAATAGTGTACCCCGAAACTACCAGATTGTTGACAGTGTTAGCGTAGGAGGAAGTATAAATGGGGGGGAAGGGTACAGACCTCAGCTGGCGGTATCTTAATCCAAACTTCATCTCCTCTAAACCTCCTCCCCGGACCCTCATCTCCTTTTAACATCTCTCACCCCTTCTCTTCTGGCACAACTGGAGACAAACAGACACAAAGTCAAGAAGGGGGAAGAGGGGAGTCTCTTAGGCAACGACCAATCATATTGATTTAGTCATTAGTGCTGTGACTCTTTACGAGCGCGCGAGTCACATACCGAGTAACATGTGCTCCCCTGCTATCCTCTAAATCTAAATCATCTCTAAGTGCGCTCACGTGTCCCCCCAAAACTTGGTGGCATAAGTCTACAGAGCTAGCATCAAGTTGATTGCGAGATAGCAAGACAAAGAAAAATAAATAAATTATGGAGCCATCTAACAGACACATAACGTGTCCTCTTACAAATAAACTAGTTTTTACTTCGGTGATATCCAAAAATTGATTCTCATTGCTAGTTTGGCATCATTTGTTTGAAGTATGACTATGACTGCGTTGTATATAGTTTTAATGAAAAAGCTTTAATATTATTATCTATAACTTTTTGTGACAACCTATTAGAGGGGTGAAACACATTGCAGAAGACCAAACACATTGTTATTTTAAAAAAAATGTGGTTACTTCAAATATTCAAAAAACCTTGTATAAAATTAAACCAAATTGGTTTACTGAAGATAAAAAAATAATTGATATGATAAAAACAGCAAAAATACAGAATTTTAAGTGTTCCTTTACACCCCACATTAACACGAGGGCTATAAAATGTCCTTTCTCGGTGACTTAAGTAGCTCAGCAGCGTCGCTGCGGGTCCCAAATCCGGATAAAAATGAGAGTTCTTGGGTGAGATTAGCTTCCTACCCGGGATGAAAATATTAGATGGCTCAAAGAATCACGGACTTGCCTCGGAACCGGACTGATCAGACCATGACAACCCTACCTCGAAAAAGGAATAAGAGTTTGGAAAACTAAGAATATTCTAAGGATTGTAACGTGGAACATTAGATCATTTGGAACAGGCGTAAGGTTTATATTCTAGTAAGAAGAAGAGATGCATATAATTATTAAATTTATACTGTATATAGAGCCATGGAGTCTATCTCTTCTTACAGAATACGTAGCTCACGGATAAAGAGTATGTAGATACTACAAACCAAAACCAAGCTAACGTTTAGAATTTGTATATTTGGATATCAGGAGGATCCTGAATAAAATAGTAAATATCTTGTTTCAACTCCACCCGGATTGGATGTCATGGACTGATATCCAGGGTAGGCGTAGCAAGTTCAAACTATATCTAGAAGTTTTCCTCATCACTCAGTAGAGCACTTAAAGGTCAGCTATCAACGGAAATATATTCTCTTGAGATTTATATATAATGGCCTCTGATTGGTCAAATGGGGCGCGAGTGCATGATAACATAGCACAAGTACGGTTTTAACAAGCTCTGCTTACCCTGACATACATTCTATGACCACTTAGCCAAGGGAACAAGCTACTTATATTTTAAGTATAAAAATATAAATAACACCCTTGTGATTCAACATTGATTTTAAAAGCCTCACCCCTACAATTATTTATAAATAGGCAGGACTAAGCAATTGTAGGGTAGATCCGATCTCAGACTGTTATGGGGGATGTAATATTCTGATCTCTGAAAAAGTCTAATAAATTCATCAGTTTGCCTCCCTTAATCAATTCTAACGAGGTCCTGAAAAATCCATTACACTTTTTTTTTTGTTCCTTCCTCCCTATTCTCCTCAGAAAAATCCACCCCTCACTCTTTTTTCCGAATAAGGGAAGAAGGTCCAAGTTACACACAGGATGGTAACATCTGTGAATGTTCGCCATTAGGAAACTTTGAGTTATTAGTTCTTGTAGATTTCTTCTCTGCTATGCATACTAATGGCTTGCAGTGGATGTAAAGAGGTAGAGGGAGGGCAGAAGAAGGAAGAGGTGGGGTGAGAGGCAAGCTGGGATACTTTTGATTTTATGTCTCACGTATGTAATTCAAAGCTTATAATTTTGTTAACGCTAAACGTTCTAAGTACGGATCCCTATGTTATATCATTATAAGTAACAAATTAAGCTCGATGTAAGGAACATGTAAAACTGTCACAAAAACCTTTTTCTTTTACACCGCCTCCGAATCTCCGGGTGGGCTAAGCACGTTTAACTACTACAAGGTTGGTAGATAGGGATTGCGAGTTAAGTAAGGGCAATATTTTTTTGCAGATTTATAGCTAATTTGTTTTCAGCAAAATAAAAAATATATTTTCCCAATAGAAACTTAAGAGTCTAATTTTATTCACATTATAATCTCAACAGTTTAATATTTGTCAAGGGTGTTCTAAAATTTGATAACCTTTTCTATCGATTTAAAAAAGTTTCTCGTCAAATTCTAACTAACATGCTCATTATAAATACTTCAAAACTGTTGGGATTAATGGGTGTAGAAAATTAAACAATATTTCTACTGGACCCCTATTTTGATTTCGCCGAAAAAATATTGTTTGCTACGAAAATTGCAAAAACACTTACCTTCTCTCGCTTCCGCTTCCATCCCATGGGTTAGGGATGTGAGAAATGCAATTTTGAGGAAATGCACTCACAGTTGAGTGGAGACAACGAGGAGAAACATATAGGAATAAACATCCTCAATAAAGCTGGCTATAATTTGAACCCAGACATTCCCGTAACCAGAAATCCTCTATATTATTTGTGACCATAGAACCACAGATTTGGGTCTCCAATATTTTATTTTAAATTAGTTACGGTAGCTTGTATTTAAATTTTCCTAGCTTGGTTGTGGTTTTTATGTTTTGAGAACACTAAACTTACATTAAGAGGTAGAGGAGGAAATTATCAACATTAAAATTTTTAAATCCTATTTATAGACCTCAAATTTCATGCTGAAAAGGCGTGATTTTTTTAAAAATTCCTTGGTAGTTGCAAGCAGCTCAAATATGAGCAATTTTATACTTTTAATGAATTTGAGCCAAAGGATAAAACTGAGGGTTCAGAATTCAATTACTGGCATGGTAAATAAATACAAAATTGGTGAAATAGTTGTTCCTCTTACAAATTACTAAATTGATTTAACAGGACTAGATGATGTGTATATTCAAGTTGGTTTTTAAGCTGTGTGCTTATATAATCAGTTTGGTCAAAAACCCCTATTCAAATCAAAGAGTAGAAATTGAAGGGCTATTGTAAGCAAAGTTAAGTGTTTTTTGAACCAGGATGAATGATTTATGAATGACGCTGAATGTTTTTTTTATTGTTTTTGTGGGTTTTTTGAACGTGGCCATTGTGTGTATTTTGAGTGGAGCCGAGTGTTCTTTGAGTGCAGTTGAATGTTTTAAACAATGTTAAGTATAATTTGTAATCATTTTGAGTTTATTTTGAGTGCCAATGAGGCTACACTTTTTCTATCACGTCATTTATTGGTCAAATGTTTCCACTAAAATTAAACTAACACTACACTAGCACTCAAACAACACTCAACCTCATTCTTGCGATACCATCCCTAATGTTGTGCATAATAAATAATTCATCGAGCATTATATAAAAATAAAAGAGGGTCGTGACCTTGAAAACGTTCAAACAAGCAGAGGATGAAAGACTCGACCTGGAGGCGTGGCCGTGGTATCACTAGAGTACCAAGGCGGGAGAAGGAACACGGGTTTCAGCTCACCTTGTTAGAAAGGAACCAGCTTCGAGTTCTCTATCAGGGGTGGGCAATATTACCTCATCTATCGGCATCAGACTATATATATTATGGATTTGTCTAACGTAATACTAATTAGCAAACTGAGACTGTAAATGGAAGAAACAGGTGAATAGTTACATTTGGAGCAACGCTTTGTGTGGAGCCTGAGGTTAAAGGAGAAAAAAGATTTAGACTTTTTAAAGATGTGGTGCTGGAGGAGAATAGAGAGGACAAAGTGGACAGATTGCGTGACTAATGATTAAGTTCTAAGAAGAGTCAATGAAACGAGAACAATTGAGCATACGAAGAGAGGCCAACTGGATGGGTAACATTATGAGAAAAGATGGCTTATTGAGTGATGTCAAAGAAGGTAGAGTGGAAGAAAAAGGTATTAGAAAGACGACGAATGTAACTGATGAATTACCTCAAGCAAGGAAAGAAGATATTCCAAGACCTAAAAATTAAACTGCTGGTAGGACATGCTGTAGGAATCAATTTTAAAAAGGTAATGGACCTGTCGAGAGACAGGAAACCTGCGTGCAGTTTTTTTTAACTGATTGATTAATCAGAACATGACTTACAAACTAACTTAATAGACCCAACACCCAATTCACTGGCTGTTAATTCATCACTGTAAAAGGGGAACCTCCAGCCGAATGATGAATTTTTGGGTCTTGCCGGAAATCAAAACTGTAAATCCTAGTTTAGTATGCAGACGTGCTAACTGATGAGTTAAGGTATTGGAATTAAATACAAACATTTCAACGATTGAATCGTCGACTAGGGCGACGTGCCACATACTATACTAGTTTTTGATTCAACCTAGACCTACTTGACAACTTTTGGAGCTTTAACAATTAAATATTAAGAGCCCATCTCACCACATAGATAGAACCTAAATTAAGTAGGTAATTCAGTTCAAACCAGACGTCAAATTGCGATGAGAAATTTATGTATTTTACTTTAGAAAATAGTGTAATTGAGGCTAGTGATAAAGTTCAAATATATCATATAAAATATAACAAAATTGAAAGAAAAAAATCATCTCAACTATGGTTTTGTCAAGCGAGGAATGCAAAAAACAACACTTTTTGCGATTTCTGCATTAAATTTAATTTCCTTTAGTTTTGTAGCATTCTTTAAGAGATTATAATTATGTTGCAACGAAATGCATGTATAAATATGCATGTCCTTTTAATATGTTCCTCTAAATCTTATCCCAGTCATTGAGCAACAAATTAACGGTCAGGGAACTTGCTGTGGTGTTTGTCTAAGAATTAGTTTCGTTTGTAAATGTAATCGAACCCAAATATTCTGGACTAGTTTTGTAGTAAAAAATGTTGAGTCACTGTACTTCACAAGATGTTAACCCCTGTGAGGGATTTTGGTTCATATATAGGTATGGACAAATAACTGGTCACTATATGATAATTAAACAGTTGAATCGGGAGTGATTTTTTAATAATAATAATAACAATGTTTGGTCCCAATCGCTAATAGCCACTATTCATCTTAAACGCTGATTTACCATTTACAAAGGTTGATAATCAGTTTTGCAAATAAAGTAAACTAAAATAAAATTATATGTAACTGGCCCGATCGGGCTCGTGGACCACAATGTTATACCCCTGTTCCCATTCCAACTCTCTAACAAACCACCCAAAACTTCTCCAGGGTGCGCTGAGCTTGTGTTCGGACAACACTCAATAAAAATCGAAAAAAAAACAAACAACATCAACCAAAAACCAACACTTGACACCACTAAAGGCAACACACAAACCTTTCCACGTGTTCTTCTCAAGAATGTTTGGTATACATTCTACTGGTCTTTCTTTCTCTCTTCCTTAGGATCAGATTTTGCGTGTTTATACCTCACTCATTATGTAGAGTCGTTCGCAACGATCTATCTGGATATTATTGAAAATTAAACAACCATAAATATAGAACATGTTTTTTGGCTAAGACTCGGGGTCAACTAAAATTCCGTCCATCATTTTAGCTAAATCTTAAATGTATCTGACGACTTAAAATAAGAATTACCTGATCGCTTCTTATACAGATCTAGCTATTGTCATGTTATAAGATATTATGTAGGCCTACCCCTTTTTTCTCAAATGTAGCTTATTGGGCTTAAATCGGGTTGTTTTGTTTGTTCTAGATTAAATTAGGATGTGTAATTAATAAATAGCACATTAGTACTAAGCAACAAGTTTCTCTTTGGTGCGTAAATAATAAATAATATTAAAGTAGCACGTAAACAGTTAAAGCTCTTAAAATATATATCAATTAAGTTGCTGATAAACTTTGCTGGCACTAATTACCTTAAACAATCCCTATATTAATCTATTATTTTATTTTGACAAATTACCACCAAAAAGTCAAGTCAACCACACAATATCAATTTTGATAACTTTTAGGTTCTGTAATTTACTAAAAATTCTTATTTGCTAAAATAGTCAAATTAAAAATAGATTTTAAAACCCTAGTAATTACAGTACACATTATTATCATTTTAAATAAATTAGCATAATACATTTTGATTTAAATTAAATAACTTGCATATTTTAAAACATTTTTACGTGCTACTTATTATTTATATACAATAAATTTAATACTATAAGCAAAAATAAATAAAAACTTTTGTGCTATGCATATACACGAAGGATTATCAAATTAAATACAGCTTTTCCAACCGATTGGCAAAAGGCTGTTTAGCTGTGTCTGT
This sequence comes from Timema genevievae, assembly GCA_902155825.1. NCBI lineage: Eukaryota > Metazoa > Arthropoda > Insecta > Phasmatodea > Timematidae > Timema > Timema genevievae. The sequence goes on from CABFWO010000039.1 coordinate 103,545, forward strand.
TCTTAAATATAGGCCTATACTGATGAGTTTACTCTGTTTCGGTAAGATATCTTATACATGGGAATTCTAGGCAATTCATTTTTAGGTTATATCCTGCACATAAATCAAGCGTACCACAATATTAACGATGGTTATTTTACCCAGCCATAAACTATTTTTAAATACCTCTACTATATAAACTTCTTCTCATATAATTTATTGGTACGTTTAATAGGATTCGTGAGCCACTGAATATTCAGCGTTAGGAAAATGTATTCTCAGACGTGATTAGGAATTATTTAAATATTGAAAAATTTCAAAGACAGATGACAGTACAAATGATAAATGGCTGTTTCATGCAGGTTTCCTCAAGTAATATTTCTGTCCCTAGTATATATCATTCCAATACACCTGCCCACTTAAAATTTTGATAAACATCAAACTGCGCCAATTATCACCATGGTTATGTTATGAGACAACAGTTTTGGACACACGTCTATCCGAAGAAATTTTAATAAAACCTGGCCATCTTCATTTAGTAAAGTGGTTGTGAAAATGTTTACAACACATACCATTATTTATAATTTATTTTACTTGAATATTTATTAATATTGTAAAATATATCTTAGAACATTAACTAATCAATTAATATTACGACTATGTGTTGATAGATAAAAGTGAAATTTTACCATAGCTAAATATGGTATTTAATGGAATGATGGTTACTAAAAATATTGTGTACACTGTAAATATTTATAGTTAAAAATTAAATAACAATAATAATAAATAATTTGTAAAGGTAAAATTATTTATATTTATTAGCAAACATTTTAAAAGCTGCTCCCTTTTCTAAATATATTTCATTATTCGGCGTAAACTATAGGTTTTAAAAGATTGAGCAACTATATAAATAAGACTTTTGTCTAGAATTTATTTGAAAAAATTGGAAAACAAACGACCTATCTGAAGGGTTATAGCACATGACAAATTCTTGGGGACTCTGGTTTGATCCTAGTTGCACACACCTTAAGATGTTATATATGTTCATGGATTTGTCCACCCACCAAGATTTTGCAGTTAGTTGAACTAATCGTGGATACGAAACAGGCTTGGAAATTGCTTTGCTCCAAATTAAATGATTTATATGTCTATTGTTTATATATCCTTGTGCTAGAAAAGTGCACAAGTTACACCATTGGTGTTCATAAACAACAATTTGTATTTTAATTTAAAAAACTGTCATTCTTAATATTATTCTTCGTTAAACTTGAGTGTTTTTAGATATAATTCAGATTCAGTGCTCAGTTAACTCTCCATCAACCCAAAAAAGTACGTGATTTGGAATAATGGCTAATTTATTGTCCCTATCAGCTATATAAATATAGCCCTAGACCATAAGTATCCAAGAGTTCATATTTATAACGATTAACTGGAAAGTTACGTCACAACCGGAAAATGTCGAGGCGTGGTTTTCTGCATTCTTCACTGCACAACATAAGATTAAGATGGTTCTAATATATTTAATTTAAAAATGATTTATATACATTTTCTGTTGTATTTGTTATCAATATTATAAATGGTTTTACTGCTCTCAATTTAAATCCTTTCTCATTTCGATTGCAGGCTACCATACTATGATTCAATGTGCGGCTCGAGCTGTGCTACCTACACGAGTTATCCGTGGGGCGAGACGGACTTTTAAAAACAAATTAAAATCTTATTCTTTATAATGAATTTAGTGACCATAAGAAGAGAGTGAAATAGATCAAAACTATTTTATTATGTTTGTAAAAAATATTTCCGTTATGACCAAGAGAAATATTGTCAAACTTAGTAAGTTACTTAGGGCTTTGAGAAGCTTAGGTTTGCTGTTCGACAAATTTTTTTCTCCCATAATATTGAAAATTTGTATTTGAACTATATTTTTTTAAAATCGGCCGAGTAATAAAAGTATAGATTAAAATTTTATCTTCACCACAAAATATAGATATCATAATATTATCTAATCCTAAATTAAAATATTGCCCTCCTTTACCAACTATGCCACAAAAATGGTGGATCAGTTCTCTATAGTTTGATCTTACAGCGAAGTTAAATGCTAAATATGATAGTGTTTATTTGATTTTCTACACATACATTGCGTTAAGAGATATTTATTTGATAACAACCGTAAAAACTAGAAGTTATTTCTACACACTGATTATCTCAAAGCTTCAGTCTGAATCCCAGTCATTTAATATATCCGAAGATATATTATCCGGTTAAAAGCCCCCTATGATCAGGCTATCACAGGTGTCACTAGCTATTTTGTGTTAAGAAAAGTATTGTAGTTACATTTACATCAATCAAACATCGTAATTTAAATTTATTTTAGTGTGTTACGCCCACCTTTTTAATATAATTATATATTATTTACGAGCCAACTTTAAACAATAAATCTAATACTAAATTCCCCGGAACTAATATGATGAAATAAATATAATTCTTGTATGCACTGCCTGGGACTGAACCAGGGTATTTCGACCTATAGTCAGCCTCACTGAGCACTCACTCACTGAGTAAAGTGGCAGAAGTAAAAATTTCAACGAACGCTCCAAGTCGTATTGGTGTTCAAAACATTGTAATATATCTCAATTCAATCTTGGAGTTGAAAAAGAAACCAAACTGGAGGCGTTAAGCAACTGAACGAAAATCAATACAAAGTATTTACCAGTCCGTGCTAAGATTGGTAGTAGCCCATAGCAGTCACGACTCCCTTTTATAAATTGCACGTGAGGAAATATCTGAACATCACGTCACGAAATCCTTTAACCCATAGTATGTGCCAAAACGCCAATCTTCATATTATCTACAAATAGGGTTTTTGTATTTTAATTGTTAATATAGGCCCTAATTCATATTTTCAGTAATATACATCTCCCGCACTGGGGGTCGCATGGACTAAAACGTCACTCGTGTTTAGACATGATTGTCAGTGACGGGGGAATCAGGGATAGAATGCCGTGGGGTATTCCCTATGTGGTATTTCCTACATGGTTTCCCACTATCCCTCCAAACAAATGCGGGTATATTTTCTCCAGAATTATACCTTCCTCATTCATATTCTATCATCGTAATGTATATTATATACAAACCAAATGGGTACTTAGAAGCGGTGAAAAAATATCGCAGCCTTACTTCCGAAACGTTGTGGCATTTATATTTAAGTATATTTTTATTTGGTCGAGGTTTTCCGAATGAACACACACTACCAGGCATAATGTCTATATTTGTTAGTGTAATTCACCAGAATACGAACAGGCCCCGTAGTATAGTGATCAGAACACCTGGCTACAGCCTAGGGTTTCCGGGTTCAATTCCCGGCTGTTACTATAGGTATCTTTCCCTAAAGAGGAATCATCCCAACGTTCACCATGGTCTGGTTAGCTAGGCCTAAGTTAGGTTAAGAGTGGACACTGAGGTCCACGCCGTCATATTCACTATTACTATCACCATCACCTCATCTCATTGAAACATGAAGAGCCTCAACGAAAAATGTGCGGTTAAGCAACGATACGTAAGTACCGGCTAAATTCCCACAAACCGTGTTTAACTGATGTAGCCCAGACACGCACATATAAAATACTACTCTAGCCCACCTTAAAACAAATCTTTATTCTAATCAATACATTGCATTGGCATTAGATATAGAGAAACATTTTAGTACAAGTATTCTCATATTAGTTAACAATTTAAATTTAAATAACACAGTGCATTGTTTAACTTACGAAATGCTTTATCATCTCCATGCCCCATTACTAACATGTAAATTAGACACATGAGGTATTGGAAGCTAAGAGTTTTGGCTGAATAGCAACAATATGTGCAGGTCAAAGTTAAAATATATTGATGAACAAAGATCATGAAACAAAATGATTACATATCGTCTTATGTTTCTTCCCAAATCTTGATTAGTTTTTGTGTCCTAGCAAAGATTTAAACTATAGCCTACGTATAGGCTTACCTATATGGGAAAAAAACAAAAACTTATTGGTGGTATTTTGGTCTAACGCGTCACTCTCGCAATATACTATAAACTAAACTGCTAATGATGGGGAGTCGGGGTTCGATCCCAGTAGGGTGTACCAAGGATGGTTTTCTCTCAGTTGTTTCCAATCTACCTCCACGCAAATGTATCAACACTTCCACTTAATTAAACTTTCTCACAGTTTACAATTCATGAACAGATAATATATGTTCACCAAAGAAGAGGTGGACCTAAAACAATGAGGGGAAATGGTTTCTTAATGTCTTTATATGGGTATTTAAATGGCACTTTATGAACATAATGATACGAATAGTAAATTATTCACCAACTTTTGTAATTATATAATATTTAAAATACCCAGTCATACACCCTACCCTTTTAGCGATAGTAAGTCTGCAGCAAAGCTGGGTATCGAAATTGGAGTACTTAGCTCAGAGGATAGAAAAAGCTTTAGATTGCACTAGGGCATCGGAAAAGTTAGTTTGAAATTCATGTACCGATATAACCAGTTGGTTAATATCTCCCAACGATAAATAACACCAGTAAAATATAAAATATTTAAATAACATACAGACCCCCTTCCATTTTTCAAACGCGCTGTAATTCTTGGTCATTACATAACACTATAGTGCATAGCAGGACTCTTTCCATCCTTCTCTTCCATTGTGATTTACCGACAAGGTTCATAACTCGTTTAGTGTCCGACACACTCGCTTCTACCGTTTCCATCGTTTCTAGAGGCTATTGACAAAGCATTATAATATATCCCACTTAACGTGCTAAGTTAACAGTAGGCAAGACAAGACTAGGTGTTTAATTTACGAGGTAAACATGGTAAAATATCCACCAGAATTTATTTGAATGCATATTTAACCAGACACAATTTTTCACAGGCTTAGAACTAGCCGTTTTGAATGAACTAATATCCCCATAATTTATCCAGGAGACCGAGTTTAGATTAGAATCCCAATCTGGTGCCCTGGATAAAGGGGAAATATAAATCACATTCAGAGTGGTAATCGAGGTTCAGTTCCTTAAAATTGACCCACCTCATCATATGTTCTCCATTTAGTTTAAGCTTCCCACAGACGGAATAGATAGTAAGAAGCATAGGCCTATCACTATAATTATTATTTTAAGAAAACTTGTATTTTTTAGCAAAATTATGGTAGAAACTAAGCTTAAATTTTTTAAATGCAATTCGCACTTTTAACTATAAATCTCTCTCTTTCAAACTTAATTTAACACAAAATATTGCAACCCTCATGTAAAACCAATCGAATAAATACTTTTTAGAACTAGTTTTTTCCAGAGATTAAAATACACTACACATTGCTTCGTTCACCGTGTTTAGTAAAAGAAAAATTCAGTAATGCTTTGTACAACTAATACTAACTTAGCAAGATGGGTTAGTAAAGTACAAATGTCCACACAGCTAGGCACTCCATTCAAGCTCCTGTTTTCCTCTAAACACTAAAGTACAATCTCACTCATTCTCATGGTAAGAGGTAAAAAGACCTTTTCCCCTTGTATCACTGGGGTGCATTCTGACCCCCTTCCGTTCACCTATGTTAAAAACTTCAGATCTCTGCGTGCCGTAGATTTGGTTGGGCATCGCACACACACAAACAAACAAACACACACACAAACACTTTCTTTTATTACTATAAGAGTATTTAATTACTGAGTGGAATTGACCGCCTCTCTGATATAGTGGTCAGAATTGCTAGCTACAAATCCCGAAGTCCCGGGCTCAATCCCTAGCACTTCGAGATTTTCTGTGAAGCAGTGGGTCTGGAATGGGGTCAAACTAAGCCTTGCGATGCCAAACGAGGAGCAACTTGAATAAAGAAGTAGTGGCCCCCGTCTAGAAAACTGAAAAAAAAAGGCCAGAGGGTTCGTTGTGCTGACCACATGAAACCCCGTATCCGCAAATGTTGGCTCTATCAACGCTAGCGGTGAGGGCCGCTTGGTCAGTATAGCTCGATTGCGGGCTCGCATTATGGAGTTTATTCCCCCACATAGGTTTATTATGTTTTACAATTCACATTTAGCATACATACCTCTACCCACGTTGATAATTTTTTATAATACACATTTAGCACACATCTTCCCCCAAATCTTAAAAGTATGAATAGATTTTCAATAAAAGATAAATAATAAATGAAATTATGTAGATACACTTGCGAAGTGCGTTGCATGTAGAATTTTTTTTAACACACAATCTCACATTTTACAGTTATTTCTGTGCATAATTATATTTTAGTATCCCTTGAAACTTAGCCACTTATCACTACTAAACAACATGAGGTCCCAACATACAGGCACGAGAAACTAATGTACTTCCTAAGGTATACAATGGGCGTGCAGCTGTTCTAAATTTGAATTTAGTTATTTATTTAATGTCTAAAGCTACTAGTGTATGAGATACGACACAGTTTGTTTACCTAAGTTTAAATAAAGGCTTGGATTTATTAAGTTACAGTATTTTTATTGTATTTATTTTAAAGAAAATATGACAGGCTGCTAATATATTATTCATGAAATAAAAAAGGGAAACTATACTAATAGAAATAAAACTTCTCGATACGATGGAAAACTTTTACTTTGTAAAGGAGGATGAAAAATATCTAAAAATAAATAGATGCAAAAATAAGAGATTATAGCTAAGTCAATATAGTAGTGAAGGATAAATCAGCACCTATCTAGGAGTGACATGACAATTAAAATAATCAAGCTCTGGCCACATTGTTTGGGGAACGTGATTCTCTTTGGAAAATAACGATGCTAAAAAAATTACTTAATATATTTCTATGAAACTTTTTTTTGATCATAATTTTTTTGTATCGATGTATATTACTTTGTTTCACTTATATTATAATAGTGATTTGGTAAAAATTGCGTTGCCAATGGCTTTCGTGCATTTGTACATTCAGTTTGTGGACTAGTTAATATTTTATTTCAATTTTAATTTTTAATTTAATAATTGCCATGATTGTTTTGTGAATGCCAAAGCTAGCTCACGATTTTACATGGAGTAACTATTAAATTAGGTCATTCAACATCAGGCTACCATCTTTTGATATAGTTTGATGCAACTGGCAACTGGCAACTGCCCTCTAAAAATACTTAGAGACTAAGTAAAACCTTTTACAAACATTTGCCTCGAAGGAGTATGGAAAATTCTTGTGTGTATAAACCACCTTAGCTTAACCAGTTGGAAACAAACCATGACATCCCAAGTCAAAGTTGGTCACTATACCCACGTGAGCAAGCAATACAATCACTGACTAAAGTTTTCCATGTGATTGTATTTTGGATTTGATTTGTATTTATGTGGTAAATAATTGATTCAACGTTAATAGGCTTGTGTTACATCCCCTGCACTAGATTTAATTGGGTCCTAAATAATGAGCTAGGATGAGTTGGTTTTAAATGTCATTATTAAAGTTATTAATAGCTTGGCTCTTTACAAGAATCGTTACTTTGTCATGTTACACGTCTAGAAGACCCTGGCGTGGTCCCAGGAATATTCTTAAAGAATCGGTTTATTTCTGTATGTATTTTTAAATTGATAGGCCCACCATCATTTTTGGCAAAAGGTTAGGATATATTGTGAAGTAAGTTTGGTGTCTTTGGTTAATTCTTTTTGTGTGTATGTATAAGTCTATTATTTCTGCAATATGTATTTACACCCCTCTGGGCTATCTTCATAATTAAAATAATGGGGTGGGGGTGAATAAGATAAACAATGATTTTTGTAGGAGAGGAAATTTGAAAAGACATCTTCCTACTAAAATCCTACTATAGGCCTATAGAGGTATTAGACAGTAAAAAAAAGCTTCATATTAAGCGTCAAATTTATGTTTATATTTCCAGGGGATATATAGTATTCATACAATAAATCGCAAAATTATCACTAATCCGTCTGGATTTTATCTTTAAATTAAATAGCTGTAAATTTGTATAAAACCCTATTAGATACGTAATACATAACGGCTCTAATAATTTAACTATCACTATTATTTGTAATCATGTCAGAATCAACTATATCCTATTTCTTGATCGTCAATATTGTTTTAAACTGTCTTCATAAAAAGTGAAGAATGGATATTATATTGATATATTTTTGTTAGTTTGGTGACGTTTGTTTCATTCTAAATATATAAATGTTTAATCTAGTTTAGTTATTTTGGTGTACTACTTTTTTTAAATAAAGTTTAAAGATATTTTATTGATCAAAACAAGTTGTTATGAAGGTTATTTTTACAAATTGTTAAAAGTTTATTTTATTTAATATTATATACACTTTTTGTAAACTAAATAGCATAAATTTAGAACCAACAAAACAATTGATTTTTTATTTATTTTTTTCTTATTCTTACCACTCAACTTCTCTCTCAAGATGAAGCCTACACTGGGACAAAACCTTGGTGTCCATGAACTTCAGACGACCCACTAAATCAACTCCTAGATATAAATTACAATAAAAAAAGTATTAAAACTTTCCTTACTTCACCGAATCATAATTCTTGGAAGATCAAGTTCTTTGTGTACTTTTAACACCTCAAGAGTTCCTCAAGCTAGACGATGACGACAAAAGATGACGATGCTTAAGACCTCTGGTTATGAAACATATGCTGGGTGAGCCACCGAAGCCAGCTCCCACAATAGCTCACTGGAGACGTTCCAATAAATCCTTCTTTTTTCCGTAGAGGAGTAAAAAAACCAACACATACAACAAGACTGTTTCTGCTTGTTATCTCGTGGTAGTACATCAACTTGTTTTGGGGCTACATGCTGAGATAAGTACAGTGCAACGTTGCGCAAGACATGGCGTCCATTTTGTGGCCATCTAATGAGAATCTAAATCTCGACCATAGTTGGATCGGTGTAAGAACAAACATTTTATCAACACCTCAAGAGTTTCTGGCTAAATAAAAGGGTTGAACCTTTCGGTGACCCGCTGACCTTAATTTTAAGGTCAGAATATAGTTCCTACTGAATAATTTCCCGCTTCAGTCTTAGGCCTCAATCTTGCAGTAGACTAGATAACCTATGACAAAGATATATTTGAATCCTGTTCACGTGTACTAGAGCAGTTTTAAAAAAAATTGTTTTACATGAAAATGAGGCTGCTCTTCCTATAAATTCAGCCTCTCTCATACCTCAAAACATTAGCGTAATTAATGCAAACGCGTATAGCTCGAACGGGTGGTAAGACGTGGTGCTAAAAATATAGGTCCAAATCAACAAATATCAATACGTGTTATACCTATAAAATGATAATCAAAAACTGAAGACTATCTAATTTAAGGGTTTCATTTATATACGAAAAATCAATTGAGCAACTGTTCTTGTATCACAGTTCAGATCTAACGCATTTTATCGTTCGGATTTCATCAATGCTATTAACTTATTAGTACACTTCTTTAATGTAACTAAATCCTCTCCAAACTTGCCACTGTGGGCTCTGTACAATATATTTTGAACAACTGCTATATAAATAAATTTCAACTCTAGGTATTTAAACCTGAATTTGAATATAAAATATTAGCATTATTGAACCAATGCGTTGGTGCTCTCAGCCAAGGCAGAACCCTCAAAGTTATTAATGTTGAGGGGGAGGGGGGACTTGAAAAATATGTGTTAGTTTATTAATATTCACAGAAGGTTTGGAGAAAAGTTATAAGGCGATTAATAACTTCCCTTTTCTTGGTTTAAGAAAAGAGAGGATATAACTCAGAAATACGTCACTATTTTAATCGCTGTTTATTTATTTGGTACTAAGTTGTTATAACCATAATTTTATTTTTAAATACAAAAATTACGTCTTCAACATTTTTTATTTCAAATGGCTGTGTGGTAGCTTTTCTTAATTTTATACCTATAAGCACGGCACATAAACGCTTAACCAACACAGCCTCCACATTGGATCAAAAGCACCTCAACTCATTCTTCTTCAGAATACTGGTTTCATTTTAATCCGTGTTGTAATATATGCCGTACTTTAACTTATCAGAACCTCGTATCATTTACACAACAATAACTTCATTCAAGTAGAAGGGAAAAAAAATCAGGGGTGGGTTCTCCTATTACGTTCTTTCACTCTCTATTGTTAAAAACCTACAGTTCTTACGTTTCAAAAATCCCACTTGTCCCCTCCCTCTCCTTTTTACCTTCACATTGTGGCCCCACCCTACGTGATTTCAAGACAAACTCCACCCTAGAGAGAGATAGTAAATCTTTCCTTACACACTTGAATACTAATTCAAGATACTCTGGAGCCTGTGTAGCCCTAGTACTCCTCCCTCTTCAACCCTCTTACGCCATAACTAGTACCTCTTCATCAATCAAAAGGTAACGTGAAAAGGGCTGCCCTCTGGGAAACAAGATATCAATGCTAGAATAATTCTGATGACGCGGAGATTAGGGTTCGAATCCCGGTTGGGTTTACTAAAGGTGGTTTTTCCAAAAGTAGTTTCCCACTTTCCTTCCACCCAATGCAACTAGATTGCCTCTAAAAAAGCTCCCTTTCTCATCCCTACCCCATTAGAATAGTTATCATTTATGCGTATAACCTGAAAAGGTAGTGAGACGCGGTGATAAAATAAAAAAATAGCCATTAAAAAGTTGCGAAACTTTCGCACATTCAACCTTCCCTTCACCCCTCCCCCCCGTCCCCAAAAAATGATCCAGTATTTTGTTGGGTTGTTGAAATTAAATACTCAACGAAGTGTTACACAAAATAGCAAGAAAGTTTATTTTCAGTAATTGATACAAAAATAGTTGAGAAAAAGGGTTGTTGATAACAGAAATAATCCATGGGATAATAGAATAGCTCGGTTAGTAGTGAGTCTGCCTACTGAGCTAAAGGTCCCGGGTTTGATTCCCAGCATGGCTGAAAAAGGTATCATTTGGTAAATGTGGGTTATCCCGTTTCACAATGATGAATTAACGGCCTGGGGTGGGATTTTTGTGTCTGTTCTAGATTTAAGTTGGTTTATAAGTCGTGTGTTGATAAAATCAGTCGGCTTAGAAGCGGCACTTTAAATACCTGAAAAAACAAACTAGAATATATTCTGAAGGCCTCTCGAAAGCTGGGGGATGTATATCGTTAATTTTTAATATGTTTATATGGTCTAGTTATTCCTAGTCCATTTAATATGTTATTTACGACTGAAAATAAGGAACAGAGGTAAGAGGGATAACTTAGATCAGCGTTTTCCAAAGATTCAGAAATCATACACCTCTTTTGAGATCATGGTCTAGCAAAAATATCCCTCCAAGTTCTTCATTAAATAAAAATGAAAATATATTTTACCTTCTAAATACAAATTGTCGTTCTAAATTTTAATACATTTTTAGTGGTAGGCTAAACAAAGCTACGACAGAGAGAAAGGACGGCTTATAAATGTCCAATGAATCCTCTCAAAATCTCTTAATTTGTTTATCAGACTGATTTTACCGGCATTGGCATTTCAGTCTATTGCGATAGGGACGTCTTAGACCATTCGGTCACTGAAGCGGGTTAAGGGGGTGTTATATCTGCGATAACACGTGGGTCTTCCCAACAGCGAATTATATTCGAATATATTTGGTTAATTTTTAAGCCGTCTTGAGGAAATTTAAAGATTTAAAAAAACTAATATCAAAAAAATTATGTTATGATAAAAAAGCTTAGTGGTAAATATCGTGCCCGCTAAAATCCTTCAAGTGACCTTCAGGGTAGACGTACCAAAGTTTGAAAAATACTTACGTGAGGCGCATCCACATTGACATGAAGAGAGGATGGAAAAATTTTTAAAATCTCACGTGAAGAAAATATCCCCAGTGTACCCAGCCGAGATTTGATATCCAACTCCCTGTAAGTGATAACAATGCAATGCAAGCCTTAAGTCTTGGAACTCTCGTCCATTGGTGCTGGGAATTTTAGTTTTAGCTCATATTATTTAAAAATCCCACCTAGACAATGAACTTGAAACTATTGAAGAAAATAGTCATCTTAGATATTTTAAAAAGCCCACCACCGTTCGGTTGATTCTGTATTTTAAATTCCCTTATAAAGTTTATTTGCTTGGAATCGAAGAGTTCTAGGATAAATCACGACAGTTTTTGTGGCTCTCCCAGCTATTAATTAATCACCACTTATTTTTATTAATGATCTCTGTCTTCCAAACCCCTTTTAATTATGCCTGTAATAACTTCTTCACGAAAACGTACGTTCTAGCTAGGATTTGTTTTGCCAAAAAAAGATAATATTTAACATAATAAGTTTACTAAAAATATATAAAAATTAATATTGATTTGTATTATTATATTAACAATTTATAACAATTAATAGCTTAGGGAAAAGCAATTCAGAGCTAATTAAATTAATAGTGCCTTTACCCAGTGACAAGATATTTAAATAAATACTTATGAAAATAGTATTCTACTAATTTGATAACTAGGTTATTCCTCACTTTTAAAATCGATAATCTTAGACACAACGATGAAGAGCTACAAAGTGAAAACTAGAAAAAAAATAGATGTACTGCTGTTTGATAAGAGTGTTTATCTGTAACTTGGTCAGTGTCGTCTTGCATGGTTTAATTGTGACCTGAAGGCCGGAGTTCTAATCCCGACCAACTGTTCCGAAGTGGTTCTTCCTCAATCATTCCCCTCCACACGGGCAGACGTAGCAGACGTAGGACTCTGGACAAACTTTGTCTGTGTGAGGCCCATAGTTATCCGCTTCACTCCCCCAAAAAGATAAAAACTTATTTTTTGGTTTAATGTTATTACAGTAGTTGGCACCTATAAACCAATTTTCAGCCATATTGGATACTAGGAAATGCCATAAAAAGGTAAATAAATGTAATAAATAATGCTAGCAGCAGTGTTTTTTTATACATATAAGGGTTATTTTTTCCCCAACCCTTAGTTATATTTTCTTTCCCAAATAGCTTGGTCTGTATAAAGGCTCAACAAACAACTGTGCCAAATTTGATTTAAATCGGTTAATGCGTTCAAATGTTATCGTGAGACATATCCACCACAGACACACAGACAGACAAATGCAAATAGGGGGATTTGAAACTGAGAACTCGCTTCACTCGTTTAATAAATCAAACCCCATGGGTATGTTCTGATTTGTTTATACACTCTGACAATATTTGCTAGGTCGTGTACTGTACGAGCACGCAATTAAAAAATTTCCACTTCGAAGTGTTTTTTGCCCCCTCTGTACCGTAAGAAAGACCAGAGCCCCCTAAATCGTGGGGCCCGGTGTGGCCGCACCATTCACACAAGCGTAAGGGCGGCCCTCCCTCCACACAGATTCAAATACACACCCTTTAAATTCTAACTTTATTTTTCTTGTACCATTAAAATAAATATGCTGTTAGTCCGGAAGAGGAACAAGTCGTAGGAGATGGGGAAATATTGTTTAATTAAAAAACATACTTTTAAATAAATAACAGGAAACAAAATTGAAGCGGAAATTGGATTGGATGAGGAGATCTATAGCTCGCACCACAAACAACAGTTAGTTTTTCTTTTCGCACGAACGTTATGGCGTGTTTCAAAGTTTAAAAGCTGGAACCGACGAAGGGGGAAGAGTTAAAGTTGGTTAAACAGTTTTTAATTTTCTCTCATTTACATAAAGTGTACTCCTGTGGTTTTAATTACTAGACAAGACTAGGCAAAGTGTTTATTTAATTGGACGTTGCTATTTATGTCTTGTTGCACTAAAACTCTCTCTTTGAATACTTAGTTGTAGTTTAATACTAAGGTAATCTCTTTAACTACATATATAAACTGTCTAGTTGCACAAATAGTGACTAAAAATATTGTATTAAAGTATAAGTTTAGGGAACGTGAGTTTAGGGCTTTTTTTTTGCAGTTTTTATGACAACATTTTTTTGTCAACTGAAATCAAATAATTCTCCAGTAGAAACATATATATCAATTCTCTTCATTTAGTGACAAACACTTATTTAATATCTATCAAGGGTGTCCTGAAATTTAATGACAACTTTTAAAAAGTCTCAACTAATGCCGCTATGCTAATGACATATATTTAACAACTGTTGATATCACATCATGTACAAAATAAAATTATGTTTTTATTGGAGAAATATTTTATTTATTTTAGAAAAAAAGTTTTCCTAAAAAACTGGAAAAATACTGCCCTTAACTCTATTATTTACACTCCCTAAAGCTAATTAATACGTAAATTATATTAACACTCTCATTAACTGGATCGGTGGCAATATGAATAAAGGTATCAGTCTTGACTTATCTGTCTATCCGAAGTGTCAAGGCTTGAATCTTGGCTTAATGTGAGAGGGTTGTTTTACTAATTAGTTTATCACTCTCCCTCCAGGAAAATGAGGTTACTCTTATACTTCTTACAAATTCTACCATCGCTATTCCTACCCCATTAGTGTAGATTTGCAGATAACCCACATGATTAGAAGTATGCAAACACACACAAAAAAGTTCCCCGAACAACTTAAACAAATGAATTGTTTTTAATCAACTTAAGTTAAATGTACTAACGATGTTAGCCATCTGACCAAACCTAACTCTATTGTGAAGCCTCTAACAAAAGTTACTAAAAATAGTTAAATTTGTCAACAAAAAAAAAATTCTCCCTCTTTCAATTTTGACAGTTACGATCAATGCATAGAAATAATAATAATAACAATTTATATCACTATATATATATATATATAATCTAGCATTGCATGGGTGAAATTAGTGGTATTTTGATCATTATTTATAATAAGTTATAGTTTGAAATTTCTCCTTAGTAATTTGATTTTAATCGAAATTTATTACTAACATATTCAAAAGCATATAGCCTACTCTAGGTGAGAAATATTTGCTATCTTTTAATATAGCAAATTGTTATGCAAACGATTCAAGTGCTTAGGCTCATATTATGTGTAAAACGAAACATATTTTTACCCTCACTTTCCCGTGTAAAGTTCCAAATATTTTAACTACCCGTACTGATTATCACGCAGTTAATGAAGTCAAATTCTAAGTAGTTGCAACATTAGAAACACACGTCTGAA
>CABFWO010000039.1:136078-163754 GCA_902155825.1 Timema genevievae
CCCCAATATTTATAATAATGAATATAATATTAATAATTGACCGTTAAAAAAATCATAAGTTCATCAATAATTGACCGTTAAAACCTTCTGAAAAGTTCATGAATAATTGAACTTCTGAGAATAATTAATAGTTATGTTTGTTTTTCGATACAGCTGATATTTGTGGAGTTGTGGACGAAATGCCAAAAATGAAAAGATGTTTTATTTTGTATGTTGTCTTGACAAACACTGAATTTGTAATATTTGTGTTACTCACTAATTGGAGTTCATTGTGAATTTGTAATTGTGATGATCACATAGTATTTATTTTATTATCGAAATCAATTATGCCACCCAAACGAAAAGCCAACGTTCGGGCAGGACAACGTCTGTCGGGTCCGCTAGTAGTAGTATAATTTACTAAGTTCAGTATGCTTAAATAGTCGGGATGTTCTAAAGGGAAATATATTATGATGCTTTTAAATAAACATTATGTTCTCTGTGAACGTTTCTATAACAGGTTTTCTCCGATACTAGGTTCTATATGATACCACTAGCCTCCAATCTTCAAGACACACACGTAACAAGTTAGTTTGGTCTTAGGAAATTGTGCTCACATCTCATGTCCAAAAGTAATCGCCTTAAGACAGCGCGGCAAGTAAGAAGGCCATTAAATACTAGGGAGGAAAGAAAAAAAAATCATCCGAGAGACTAGACTTGTCCCGTAAATCTAATTCTTACCACGGTGGAGAACGAAATCTTAGTGTCGGGAAATCTCATGATGTAACATTATAGCAACTGCCGGCTTTCGGTTGAGATTGTAATGAATGTAAGGAGAGTGCCATCTTCGGGGGGTTGGGAGGGGTAGTTATATTGCGAGTTCGAGGTAGAAAGATGAACTAAATCGGGATATTTTGAACAAAGGACCGTCTCCAATCACCCATAATAAATTCCCAGTCTCAATTTCAAAATTTTGCTTCGCCAGAATTATATGATCCCTCGACAGTATAAATATCTGATGACATTTGTGTAGCCATTTGGCTCTAGAGAATGAAACCATTCCAATCCAGCCAGTCCTGCTTGATCTATTATTTTTATTATTATTATTATTATTATTATTATTATTATTATTATTAGACTAAAGACAGGATGGTCAATTTTATAATCTGATAGTTCATAGATCTCGACCAGGGACATACCTAAGGAGGCTTTGTTTTAAGGTGTTTAAATTCTCCCGAAAGTATTGTTAGTAAAGTATGTTTGTATTCCTTTTCAATGCCCGAGTTATCGGCTAATTTAAGTCTTGTAAAACCCATAACACTTACAATACCATGTATTTTTGTAAGACAGATTACGAGGGGTGTAATTTAGGACTGAGTTATTAAGCACATCCGAATAAGTGACAATAGTTCCCTCCTGTATAATTATTTAAAGCCGGGGGAGAAGTGATGCCTTTCGAATGAGAGCTATAGTATTACCTAATTGGGGACTTACCTACAAGCCAATACATGTAGTAATTCCCTCAACCCAAAATAAATTTCCGGGGATGACACCGGAATTCTTCTACATATGCAATATTCCCTCCATATAATTTTAGATCTGCTTGGCAAGATTTCAGGGCATTGAGTCTTATCAGACTTTTTTTTTAAGTATCATCCGGATAATTTAACGCGAGCGTGAAATTTTTCAACACCACTATCGTAATAGGTGAACTTAAAGAAACGTTACACATAGGCCTAATATTAGAGCTACTTCTTCTATTCTTGGACAGACCACTTTTCCGTCGCCACAACCAAACGGCCTTGCTTGGACAAAACTATAGCTAATATACGGTGGTAGTTTAGGTAAGTGACAGTTAACAGTAGGTAATGCAAACGTTGGTTGAAAGTATATATTTTTATCTTTAGCACCGCGTCTTACTACCCGTTTGGTGTATACGCCTATATACTAACTACACCAATGGTTTAGGGATTAGGAAGGTTTAATTTAGAGGAAATGCACCCGCATTTTCGTGGAGGTAGAGTGGAAAATAATTTAGGAAAAACACCCTCAGTGCACCCTACCGGGGTCGAACCCCGATCTCACCGTCTTCGGCAGTCTAGTCCAAAAAGGGAGTAGCGCGTTAAACCATGCGGCCACTGAAGTGGGTTATTAATAGTATAGTTTTACTAAGCAAACACACATTTTTCCAAATGGGTTTACGTAAGTGACTTTCAGCCAATATTTGCAATAAAGAACCTTCCCCCAGCTGGCAATTACTTAAACTCCCATTATAGATGAGCTATAAGACTGTTTAACAGCACATCCTGTGGAGGAGAGGATAGGGAGGTAGGGGAGTTGAGCTCCCTCTAACTTAGTTTGAGGATGTCCTTAAAAATTTTAGTATTTTTTTTCTATAAATTCTACTTTCCACATTGCAACACACTGGTGTAAATCTGCGTTAAGCCCGGTAGGGAAGCAAGATGCAGTGCCACTCAAAAATATAAATCACTGTAACCCCCCATTAGAGTATTGAATAACCCGGATGAGTAGTCAGACGTGACTCAAAACAAATTGTAGGAGCAAAATTAATAAACATAAATATTTGAGAGAACTTAATCATGATTAAAACGGGTAAAATACAATTAGGTGGTGTAAGTTCAATATTTACGCAGGTTTATTTGAAATGTAGTGATAACAATCTAGTGAAATGTACCATTATTATTATTGTATACCATCAGAAAAACGTGTCGACCCACAACGACTATATAAACCACTTTTCATAAAAAGCCAGAAGAGCTACTAGATCAACTTTCACACATTCATATATCAGAACATGTAGTCTGCAGCTGTCACTTTTGTTAGATTTATCAATAGGCCCACCTATTTAATAACAACAACAACAACAATAATAATAAAATTAATAATAATATTGGCATAAAAAATTGTATTTCTAAAAGGCCCTTCCTACGAAAATTGGACTATAGATTTAAGCTCCAAACACAGTTTATTAGACCAAGCCTTCGTCGTGTAAAGGGGAATATATGTTCCCCCCCATTCGACCTACTAGCAAGAAACTCACAATAGAAACTTCCAACTACTACTATCTGAGAATCCTTTCAGACGACATCCTCCGACCCCCCGCCATATCACCCCCACGACCCACCCTTATTTTTATTTTTCCGAGACCATCCATTCTTCCCTTGCATAGATCGTCACCCGGAACCTTCATTCTCACTCCTTCCGGTTTCCGGGAGCGTTTTCTCCATGATGTCAGCCATTTTGTCGGACAGGATAAAATGGTGATGGTCACCATATCGACGGCTCCGGAGAGTCGGTGGCTCTTTGGGGTTCCCAACGGGGGTTTCTGAGATGTGGAAGCAAAAGAAGGGGTAGCACACACAGTACGAATGATGCTACCCGCATAGCAGATTGGATTAGGTTTTTTTTTTGCTATCAGTTCACGCGGGTTCATTGTATTTGAAAGCTTCGCACAATTCGCTTTGCTTGAGGAATTCGGCTATGGCCAAGATCTTAGAGCTACTGTTCACATCTTAGACACCTTGGTTCAGATCTCGGTTGTGTCAAATACATAGTATTTGTGTCTTGTAAAATAAGACAGGGTCCATCTGATTTCTAGATGACTAGAATCTCAGTCCCAGATGATAATAACTTTATTAGTGCCTATAAAACGTATTTTAATCCTTTTTGGTGGCTGCATGGTCTAAGGCGTCACTATCATAATATACTAGACTGCCAATGACGGGGACATCAAGGTTCGATCACTTTCGGGTGTACCGAGGGTGGTTTTTCCTAAATGGTTTCCCAGGCAATTTCCGCAAGAATCCAAATACACTTAGCATAAATTAAACCCTAGTCATTCCTAACCCGTTAGAATAATAAGTATATATGAGTGTAACCCAAATGGGTAGTAATACGCGGTGCTAGAAAAATAATTAAATTATTCTAAAACAAATTGATAGAAGTATTCCTACGTTATCTTATTAGCCAATGCCTTTAATTGGTTTGCTTCTTGGTATTTTACCAACTTGACAATTCCTTACTAGGTACTCCAGATTATAGATGTGACAGTAATTGTTAACATTTATTTAATTTTGAGAAAAGGAAAGATAAATGATAGCTTTGTTATAAAATATGTTTTCTATGTTACATGACTATGGCCTAGTTAGATTGTTTGTGGATAGTATTTGAAGAGTTTATGTGAGTTAAATTTCAAATGTAGTCATTATATCTAGCTTCCATTATATCAAATGAACAAACAGTTTGAAATATTTTTAAATAAGTTCTATTCCCCATAAATAACCTTTATTTAAACTTAATAATTACCTACGTATAATAAATCGAAATATTCTTAGTGCTGTGTTTCTGACTGAGTAATAAAACACTCTTTTTTTTAGTGAAGGATTTTCTTAATCACCAAATTGCATTCACAAGGAATTATAATTCATTTTGCTTATTAATTATTTGGTATATTTTTTCTAAGCTCAATTAATTAAAATGAAATTTTTTTCTTATTAATTATTCAATTTAAAAAAATACATCGACTCAGTTTGCTGACAATGCGAGTACCACGATGAATCAGCTAGCGGCCGTTTTGTGAACCTGGAGTCGCTGGATAAATTGACTGGAAATAAAAGCTCTGCGCCACTGCCATCTCTTAGACAACAAGAGAACTACGTGCTCTTAAGCAAACGCGCCTTCGAATAGAGGGAAATTCAAATACAAGTGTAGAATTAGAATTTGTATCTATTATATACTTTTCGTTCGGTTATTAACAATGAACTAAAGTTCCCAATATTAAATAATGCTGTGATAGCTCATTTAATGAAGTTTTAAAAAGCTCTTTAATAAGTTTGAGGAATAGCTAGGTCTATAATGTGTTGGGCATGAGGAAGTTTCAATTTTGAGAAAGTGTACCCATATTTGCGTGGAAAAAAATAGTGGAAAACATTTTAGGAAAAACACTAAGTACGCCTGTCCGGGATTCAAACCTCATTCTGCCCATCATCAACAATCCAGTTTATTGCGAGAGTGACGCCTTAGACTTCGTGACCATTGAAATGGGTCGTACTCCTAATAGATACGCAATGTACCCAAGGTTTAAAACTACTTTTCTGTTACAATAACCCAGGATTATCTCCTAAGGGATTGTAACGCTTGTGTGAAAACATCTGTAAGCATAAATATATAAACAAGTACTTCCAAAATATTTATAGGCCTATGAAATATTTTTACCAGATTAATAAAGCTCACAATAACTTACATTGTCATTTAAACGTTTTAAGCTAACCACATTTATGGAAATCAGCGAAAGCTTGTACAGTTTAATATTCATTAACAGCGAAGCTCGCAAGATGTAAAGGATCATTAATTACGTGTGTGTGTATATATATATATATATANACACCCGCTTCGCGGTGGCTGCGTTGTCTAACGAGCTACTCTTGCAGTCAGGCACTTATCCAGGGAGTGGGGGCCCATACGGATAAAGCCCCCCTCCCCCCGAAATCCAAACAAATATTAAAAATTATAATAAAAAGATAAAAAATTATAAAATTATCTTAAATAAAAATGGACAGTTAAACTCTGTGTAAACTACATTTTTAATTTCCAAGAGTGTAAATTTATTTAATTAATTCCCTCAAATATGTTTCGTTGTTTCCGCGGGTAATTAAAAATAATCATCCACAGCTATTTAGTATTGAGATGACCATTGTCGTCGGACAACATTTGAAGAATGAGCTTCTCCCGAAAAAAAATTCTGGATACGGGCCTGCCTGCAGTGGACTGGATGCTGATGACGGGAGATCGAGGTTTGAATCTCGACCAAGTGTTCTGATTTATTTTTCCAAAATTGTTTTACACTCTCCCAACATGCAAATGCGGATACACTTCCTATTAATATAACCTTCCTCATCCTTTAAACCGTTAACGTAACTAGCACATAAGCGTATAGCCAGAATGGGTAGTAAGGCGCACTGCTAAAAAAACCCGGATATAAACCTTATCAAGTAACATACCCGCAAATTTCTGTAAACTGACGTCTGGGCACAGGAATCGGGGAAGTGACCTTTGACATAGCGCGCCAATGCTCTACCACTGGGCTTTCCAGTCATGTGAAAATTGACAAATTAGGCTAAATGTAGTATTTACTTTCTCATATCATGAGAAAGTATTGTGATCGTGAAATAAATTAATCTTGTGGTTATGAAAAATGTTTACGTCTTATGTCAACACGAAGCCAAAAAATTTGATTTTACCATTTCTGTCTGTCCTTCTGTTCGTCTCCAGCCATGAATCTTAAACGGTTTGATTGATTTTGTTCGAACTTGATAATTACATTTTATAGAACTATACCATAAAAAAGATTTTTTATTTATTTTTACCCTAACCATTCATTTAAGGATAGTTTACTGATGAGTAATTTTTTTGGATTTCAAAAATTTTCGAGAATAGCTTTAATTATTTAATTTAAAATGCAAATATAGGTTTTGGTTAACATTACAAAGAGAACCGTGTAGTTAGTTCTTGGGGCAAAAATTTGTTGAAAGGTAGCTTACTGATGACTGATTTTTCAATTACTTTAAATATTATAGAAATGGTTCAAATGATTCGGTTCCAAATGAGTATTTTGGCAGTGTTTTACAAGAAAATTAGCACTAGGTTATGTATTTGTTATTGGGGTATAAAAACTATTTTATGGGGTTTTTAAACACATATTAGAGTTTTATAAGGACAGATAATATTAAATTTGTGAATTAATCAATATAATATGTATTTATAAAATTATAAAGTTAGGAAGACCTAGACGTAGATAAGAGGATAGCATTAGAATTGACCTTAAAGAGATCGGGTGTAATGAGGTGGACTGGATAGAACCAGCTAAAGATAGGAAGGGGTGGCCTATTTTTGAAAGTGTTTCAATGAACTTCCAAGTTCCTAATGCTATAGAGTAAGTAACTATTACTACACATCAGTGCCATATTGTTAGCAGGAGAAATTCGCCATTTTTATATCGGAGAGAAGATGGAAATCGACATTGTGAAGAGGGGGAAAAAAATCATCTTAAGGGTAATTAATATAAATATTAGGGTACACGATTACATTCGAACCAGAAATCGTATTGAAATGTGGTTTTCTGCATTACTAAATACATTGGATTAGGCTATTCGGAAACATCTCTTTGCCAAGAATAAAAATATGTAAAAGCCTGAATTGTGCTCGGAATGGATGATTTAGGGGAATAGAGGGAAGAGAGGTAGGGACAATCTTCTTCGAGAACAAGGTGACCCTTTTCTTTTAAGCCAACGCCCTCCATTTTGATTAAGAAAACCCGAAAATCTCCAAGTTCCCATCCGTTTCGACCAAACAGAGAAACATGTTTCCATCGTAGGAAGGTGAGGGGTTTTGTTTGGGAAAGGGGTGTAGAGGATGAGAGGGAGGAAAAGACGAGCGCGAACGTCCCGGAAGTTATTGGAACGGCCGTGTTAGGCGTCCCGGGCTTAAATCCCGTGAGAGACGTGAAACCAATTTGCATGATCCCACAGGATCTTTCCATCTGGCTCCACCGTACCCGTGAGGAGGTTGAGAAGGGGGTGTGTTGGGGGTGGGGGGGGGTAAGAGGAGTGGTTGGAAAGTTCACCAGTGATAGCTTTACAACTCAATCTTACGACTGTAGCGCTCGTGGCGGTGAATCGGGTGAATTATTCAAATCCTTCCCTAACGCTCCAACACCCCCCTATGTAACGTCCAGCTATGGCAGTAAACTCTCATACATGGGCCTTTTCTTCTCTTTTTTTTTATCTTAGGTGTCCTTTTTTTTATCTTTACTTGACCTTTAATCGTGAACATAACTTTTTAAAACAAATATTCAGGTTTTTTATGAGGCTAGTCTAGCTTTTCGTGTCTATAAGCAAAAGAGGTGATTTTTTTTAGAAGAGTTTGACAAATTATCTCGGGTGGGTAAAGCTACAGCCTATTAATCATTTGGGTGTCGGGTGGATTTCCGGGAATGGTAAAAAATTAGTGTTAAACTGTATTAGTCCGCTTTTACACTTCACCCCACCCCTTCAAATCCCCTCGCGCACCTAAACGCTATTTGAGTCTTAATATCTCCATTAAGGGTGATAAAATGCAGGGGGGAGTCCCCGCCTTAAACCACGTGACCAGGGTTTTTCTTAGGTGATCAACGTTTTACTAACCATCCGGATTATTGGCATGCATAGAGGGCCTACACTAAAGGGGTAAGAATGGGGAAAATAAGAATTGAATGATGGTGTACTCTAATTTGTGAATGATTGAGACCACCTTAGAATACCTAAAACTAGACGGAATTTAAACCCTAAATTTTCCTTATCTGAAAACCACATAATACGCGTATGAAGCCTTTGTTTTCGTAGCCACTGGTGAGTGCAGAGTTCATGAAATCAATGGTGTCGTGGTGTCAGTTAATCTTGAACCACAACAGTATATTAAATTCAACTTTAAGATACATATAAATCCTGTGAAAAGATTAAATTACCACAATTTAGCTCTTTGCCTAGAGAAAAAAAACTTCACCAAGCACACTAAAGCTCAAGGTCATCTTAAAACACTCCCAAAATAGGAGGTTCAGAAGGAATGAACCTCTTCACCTGTCACACTGTCCGTCTTTCTTCTTAACCTTTCCATTTCTTGTGAATCACTATCTAGCTCGTTCACTTTAAACCTTGCCTTGGGTTGATTTTTTAGTATTATTTTAGAGTGCCATAAAACAGCTCATTTCAAGGTGTTAAAGAGCCATCAACCATTCCCTCGCCAATAAAACTGTCGGGGTTGACTTCTCCCAAGAAATAATGATGAGAAAAGCTTAGTTTTACCATCGAATTGTGAAAGATAAACGACAATGTTTACCAGCTGTAAATAAAGAGACACAAATTCACCTACCTGGTCACACTTACAAGTAGCGGGGGATATCTTTTTAACATAACCGAAAAATTTGGCTTAGTTTGATAACGTGTATTCTACCCCCTGATTTGATGGTCTTGAGATAATTATCTCGAGGAGCCGAAAATATTAATATTAAGGAGTATTAAGGTCAAAGCTTTCCCGATTAAAATTTTTTTTGCTCTTGTTTACTTTTTCATATCTAGAGAAAGTATATTGATTGGGAAAATCTATCTAGAGATTATGATTTTTTTTACGTTTTATGTGATCATGAACCTAAAAAAGTGGATTTTGCCTGCCTGTCTGTCTGTCTGTCTGTCTGTCTGTCTGTCTGTCTGTCTGTCTGTCTGTCTGTCTGTCTGTCTGTCTGTCTGTCTGTCTGTCTAGCCTTTTTGTTCAAACTTGATATTTAGATTATATAGGACCATACACATTTTTTTTACAGTAGCCCTTCAATTATTAGGCCTAAGGGTAGCTTACTGATGAGTAATTATTTTTTATTTCAAATTTTTTTAAATGGCTTATAAATTTGTTTAAAATGAAAATTTGTAGTGGGATTAAAAAGGAAAATATCACTTTATAATTTGTTTTTGGGCAAAATTTCGTTTAAAGGTAGTTTACTAATAATTCATTTTTTTTTAAATTGAAATATTTTACAAATGTCCATTATGATTTAATTCCTAATGGGTCTCTTGGTATTGATTGATCTAAAAAAACACTGTATAATTATTTTTGGGATAAAATCTCATCTATGGGTGGTTTATTGACGATTGATTTTTCAAGAACTTGAAATATTTTACAAATAGGTCTAACGATTTGGTTCTAAATGGGTATTTTGGTAGTGTTAAGACATAAAACAAAAAACAATGTTTAGTTCTTTTTGGGATATAAACTTATTTATGGGTAGTTTACTGATTACTTATTTTTCAAAAACTGAAAATATTTTTTAAAAGGCTTTAATGAGGCGAGAGCACGAAACAAAGAAGTATAAACCATCCACCATACACCCAATAGTGATTTGACACCCCATTCCCCCCGTCACCGGTAAATCAGACTAGACGATTTTGACGTTTTGACCGAGTGTTCACCGATGTTGGTTTCACAGAAAAGAATTTAACTACCAAAATAATGGTGGCTGTGTCCATTCTAAAATCAAATTAATTTGTAAACATGGATCTACCATTTTCAATCTTTTCCCACTACATCAGGCAGCTGATAAACTTGTGTTAAAACGTATTCATATAAATGAATATAATATAGTATATAGTGGAATGCCAGGCCTCCACCGTGGTTCGGATCCCACGTTAAACTGTAGGTCCTCTATTTCATCTCACAATCACCCTACCATTACGCATGAGCGTAATTGCGTATAACCCGAACGGGTAGTAAGACGCGGCGCTAATAATTATAATTATAATTATAATACAGTATATAGGTAACATTACAAAATATCACTGCAATTTAATTTATACTTGATAAATTTACAAATAAGTTTGTTCTTGTTTAGTTTTTAAATACAGAGCATAGTGAAAATTGTTATTCTTGGTTCAGGCCCTCCCCCTCTTTATCCCCCCCCTTCCCCTCCAACCGCACTCTTACATTCTATGCACATTCAAGCCCCATATCTCCTTGTTAATAACCAACCAACACACTATACGCGCCCTCTCGTATGCGGGGGATTGTACGCTACAGCAACACCGCAGTTAGTACGTATCCAAACTTCATTACGACTAATAATTTCATTACGCTAGATTACGCGACACGGGTATGCGCTTCTATCGCGTTCCGGGCGCTAAGACCACATCTCCTATGCCACAGTAGAACCACCCCAGCGCCCCGCATGCCCCTCATTGCATCTACATTCCAATTATCTGAACGCACAGTCTAATGCAAAATACCAGAGCAAATACAACCACTAGTATGTTACGAGTAATTATTCATGTGTTAAAAAAAAAACACAAGTGTATATGCAACCATGAAACGTTAAATATAAATTGCGCCAACCAAGGGATTGAAAAATTAAAATAACATATTAGTTTTATAAGCCCCGATTCCGTGGCCTCACTCTCACCATAGACAGGATTACCGATGAGATAGGGAGATAGGGGTTATAATCCCGGTCAGGTGCACTGAGTTTTCATCTAAATGTGTTTTCAATTTCCCTATACGAAAATGCGGGTACATTTAATCACAATAATCACTACTTATATATTAAATTTGGAAATCAAATTGTTCAAATATATTTTACAACATTTAAATTTCCAAAAATAAATTATTTTTAAACTACCTAAAAAATATTTGTCATGCGTTAAATTAAAAACGAAGGGCTTAGTCTTATTTATCTTGAAAAAATATTCTCAGACTCCCATTTTGAGTTCAATTTTCAAGGCCAATTTACAAAAAATTCAAATTTTGTATAGTCTGTAATGAGTAAACTACGATAAATAAAGTTACATAATTATTGATATTATAAATTACCCCCCTCCCCCATGCCAATTTTGAACCAAATCATTAACGCCAATATTTAAAATATTAAAATTAAAAGAGACAGCCATCAGTAGACTTCCCAAAGCTGAATTTCCCCCAAAACATGTAGGCAGCTTAATTTGTCATGTTCATGTCAAATATTACCCATACATTTTAATCAAAATATTTTCAAAATAGTTCAAAATTTCAAAATTCACTCATTAACAAAGAACAACCCCGTATCTAATTTTTACCCAATATCAAGTAAACAGTGTTATTTATCAGACCAAACACTGCCAAAATACCCGTTTGGAATTAAATCGTTTGAACCATTAATATTCAAAGTTTATTGAAAAATTAGTCATCAGTAAACTGCCCATGAATGATTTTTACCCCAAAATAATATATATATTTTTATTTTTCATACCACATAATTTATATATATAGCCTCCATTTCAAACAAAATTGTTATAACTTCCATTTTCGAAAAATTTGGGGGTAAAAAAAATCACTCATCATATCCTTAATTGAAGAGCTAGGGTAGGAAAAAAAGTTTTGTGGCATAGCCCTATAGTAGGCCTATTTAACACCAAGTTTAATCAAAACCCTACTAACCGTTTTGGTTCCGTAGCCAGAGACAGACTGAAATAAAGAAAGACATAATTGTAAACTCCACTATTTTTGGGTTCGTGTTCACATAAAACGTAAGGATTCGTCATAATCTCAAGATCGATTATTTCACGATCAAAATACTTTTTCTTGATAAGCTATCAAAAGATATATTTAGTCCAATGATTATTTAAAACACAAATTAGAAACGGCTGATCAGAGACGTATTTTATTTTCTAGTAAAAAAACGGATCGATAAGATTTATTTCTTGACACAGCTCGGGAATATTAATCACCATAGAACAAGGAAAAAAAAATGCACGTTCCATTAACCTAGTTATTTCAAATCATTTCACAACAATAGATGTGACTGTTAGCTAGTATCTAACTTTGTAAGCGCATGCGCACTTCAGGCATATGTTGGTTTTAAAATGTTATCGGGTCTCCCCAAGCTGATGCTGTCGCGCAGAAAAAGGAAATCAGAAGTTATTTACAAGTTGCTCCAAGCAGACAACAATGATGAGGCTAAAATATTTTGGTTGGTTTTAGTCATAACGTCTACAAAAACCCATATTTTGTAAAAAGCTTTTAATTGGAAGTTGTTGTTTTGATCCATTTGGCACTTCATGAGAATAGTTTCATTAAATTAAAAAGATCTGTTTAGCCTACAATAACAATAAAATACTTACACCTGCATCAGTGGGCGTGCGTAATGAATGCCAAGCTCATCTAGACTGGTTAACTGCTGACTCAGAGGTCAGTTTTCAAATAGGTTATTTTTACTAAATAGGTTCCCACTTCCACTCTCTTATGGGATCTAAAATGCTCTCACATCCAACACACGATCTTAATTTAGTACACATGAGCAAAACCTGAACGGCTAATTACGACGCGGTGCTTTAAAGAAGGAAAATGTTTTTCATTTTAAAATAATTAAATGAATTTTTTAATGTATTTCTTCACGAATAGTAAATCGGTTTGACCGGTCTAAATTCAACTGTTTTCTAAAGAAGAATACAGAAAACTGCTCCACGATGTATTTGGGTGTCCCACATTACTGTTATCCACATTTATTAATTTTTGTAAAACGTATTTCAACCCAATTTTGGAACACATGGGAAACCCCAAGGACTCTTCCGGTTTATATTTTATCGTCTTCTTCCTGTCCTATAGCTCTCCAGAATTATGAAAGAATGAACAACTTCAAGCAAGCAATAACAAAATATCTTGACATTGTAGTTATACAACTTTTTTTTAAATTTTGCTGTTTAAAAGAATGCATTGAAGAAGAGGAGGCACAAAATTTATATGAATAAGATTTAGGGGGTATCATGTGGTCAGCACAATGAAACCTCCAGCCATTAATCTTAGTTTTCTAGATTGGAGCTGCTATTTATTTTAGAAAAGTAGCTCCTCATCTGTCCTCACGAGGATGAGTTTGACCCGATACCAGACCCACTGCTTCACAGAAATAATCTGGAAGCACCAGGGATCAAACTCGGGACCTCTGGATCTGTAGCCAGGAACTCTGACCACTAGACCACAGATGCGGTTTCTCTAATAATATTAAATATTGAAACTATATAGCGTTTTAAATCAAAGTTTTATACTACGTAGATCTATATTTACTGAAACGCCAGGGGGTGGCGACGAAAAGAATCATCGCCTGTGACAGCGAAGAAGGTATGAAGAGAGAGGGAGAGAACTTCATTAGAAGTTTTCGTCTACCACACGCAGTTCTGCAGTACACAAACAACCTTACGAGTAACGAAGTTCCTAAATATAAACTCTCGAGATACTTCCACAACACTCTCTTTCACCCCCTACCCCTGTTACACCCACCTACTCCAACACATAACTCTACAACTTTTTTTGTGTGTCCTCCCCTACTTCTTCCTTTTCGCACAAAATTGAAGTAAGAATAAAAGAAAATGAAAGGATGGTGTGAGAGGTTTTTTTTTTGTTGAAGGATATATGATCTCACTATCTTCTAAACAACAAGGAAAGTTGGGGAAAGGGTGAGAGTTGGGGTGGGAAAATGACAAACGGTCGGACGCCATGAAAGTAAGAAGGGTAAAAAAAAAAAGTCTGTCAACCCCCAACACCCATTGACCCCCAAAAACCAAAAGTACGTATCGTGGAATAATTATAAAAAATATTTTATTTGTAAGGAAAACTTGTAAAAAATGTACATTGTTAAATCAAATTAAGGGGAGCATAGTTCAGGCCTACAATCATCCCAATTAAGTGCCCTCAGTAAATTGCCATTAAAACTTAGTTGAAGAGCCTACATTCATCAACTTGAAGAGATTTACTATCATCACTAAGGATGGAGCTAATCATCTGCTTCGGTGGCAGCATGGTCAAAGGCAGTGGCTCTCAATCTGTGGTTCGCATATGGGAGCACAGTAAAATGAATGGTTTGACACAATCGTATTTGCTTTTTCAAATGGTATATTATAGTATGAGACTAAGTTTTCAAAAAATAAGTTATCAGTAATCTAACCTCAAATGAAATTTATCATACTGACATGTAAAGACTTTTCAAATATTCATTTGAAACAAAATCATTATGTAAATTTTCGAAAGTTACTCAACGCTAAACTAGTTTTTAACTGAGGGCTTTGCTAAAAATCATAACACCCTGAGGACAGACAGAATTTTTGTGTGTTATGGATCACATAGAACTTTTTAAATTTATTCTAAGCTCTACGTTGAAATTTTTCGCATTTACAATATTTGTTTTATTTATTAGAAAGTAAAAAGTGAAATAAATCAAAAAGGTTCAATATTGACAGACTAACTCCACTAAGTCAACTATACTCTGTTCCACAAGTACAGTCAAACCATCATAAGAATAACCGACATTCATAAACATTGTATTACATTATTAGTGTTATTTTATTGATGATATAGTTTTAAAGAAAATTTAATACCGTTTCTAGCTGTCAAATAAAGCTCTTCCTATGAAAAGAGGACTGTAAAATGTATATGTGAAAAAAAAGAGTATAAAAACATTCTGTATTTACTGTTAAAAAAAATAATTTCAATAGAACATTTACTGCTTCAAGTTACAGATAGGTAGTATATTAAGGTGGGTGGTCCACTAATGGGGAAATGTTTGAAAAACACCGGTTCTAAGGCTTCACTCTTGCAATAGACTGGACCGCTGATGATCGGGAGATCGGGACAAAAATCTCGGTCGGGTTTACGTATTGAGGGTATATTTTCCACTATCCCTCCACGCCCATGTGGAGTACACTTCCTCTAAATTCAACCCTCCTCATCCCTGTAACATTAACGTAATTGTAGACCTACATATGCGTACAACCCGAACGGGTAGTATGGCGAGGGGGGACAAAAATATAAATAACTTAAATAAAGGGCCCAATATTTAATTATAACTAAGATAGTTTCATATCGGCAAAATTTACACAATTTTTTATAGATGCATTTAATGTAAATTTTCTATACAAAAGACTATCAACACACATCTTTAAAAAACTAACCCAGACAAATTCATTTAACGCTGGATTCCCTTGAGAACAACATTTAATAGCATATAAAAGTAGATTATGAGCAGTCAATATATGACATAAAGCAACTCAATTACTACAGTCTATTTTTTGTTGGAAGAGCAGAGAGCTAGTAAGGTTAGTACACCTACTTTCATGTATTCATTCGTCAAGTAATATGATTACAAGAGGACACTTTTTTATAATATTTCTATTATATTCTATAACACTAATAACATAGTAAAATGCCATCGTTACTGAACGTAATAAAACATGCCTGTATTTTCTAAAAGTTTCTTCTGAACAAAACCCTTCAATATGTTTTTATCTTCTATCGAAATTTACACTTTCCGTAAAAAGTGGAGGCTGCAGAACAGATAGCTTAACTTATGAAAGCATAAAAATGGATGTAGCTGGTTAATTTTTTTTAGATGTAGATGGGCACTTTCAATGGAAATTCAGATATAATAAGACACAAATAATTGAAATATTACACAAGGCGTATGACCCGAATGGTACTAAAATAAAAATAATACACAAAGAGGCCTAAGAAATAATTATTTACTTCAGTCATGATCGAACTGGTGATCCAATTAGCTGTAGCCAGCCAACCTCCAATTTCTACAAAAGTCAGGTAGAACCCCATTAGTAGAATTTTGACACGAAGAACGCTCTCCAAGGCCATTTTTCCTACCAAAATACTAATGTATTTTATGTTGGTGTGCTTGATTCAGTCATGGGATTGGATGCACTGAGCGTAGTAATTTTCAAAAATGTGTTTCAAAGTGGCATGGTGTTGAGTCTTTCCAGGGTAAGCAAGGCTTTTTAAACCGCACTTGTGATACGTCCAGCCCACGCTGTTTCTAGTTGACCAATCATAAATAGGCTCTTTTTTTTTTACCCTACATGGGCATGCATTTCTCTTTACACCTTATCGATGAGTGTTCTAATGAGTGATAATAACATGTTACAAGTGCGTATTAAACTTGCTCTGATTACCCTGGAGACACTCCACTACATGCCACTGGTGTTTTCTCACTGTCTTACCACGGTGAATTTCATCAGAACCAACACGTTCTAACGAAATATCCTGATGTCAGATATCGACACTTTAAAATGCAATAAAAACAATAATAGCTGGATAAAACCCCAAAACTAGTTAATTTATTAGATAATATATTATTCACTAGTTTATTTTTTCTGTTCATTAGACCAAGTGACTATACATTCACGTCTTTTCTTCTCAAGTTGAAAAGAAAGGATTGCGTGAAGGTATGTCCAAATGGCCAATAGGCATTCTTCACGACAAAAGAAATAAAAAGAAGAAAGGAAAGAAACAGTATTTTTTTAAAAAAAAAGGAACGTGGAGAGTTAAAAAAGTAACGTTACAATCTTGAAAGTATCTGTCAATAAAATGGTTAGTTTTACGATCTCGGACAAGGTCATAGACCCTTTCAGATATTTTAGGGTTTCTTCCTTACCTTCAGTTCACTACTACAGATTCCACGCTCGATATTCTACCATCTCATACCATTCACGCTACGTGGCTGTTATAAGGGAAGTTACATTACTATACTGTTCCCTCCCTCTCACTATCCATTTAGCTAACCACACACACAAATTAATGCAATGAACGAGTGTATATGTAATGTTTAATACTGTGTTAAAGGCAACGCTTCCATAGTACAGTCCCGTAGAGCCATTATTGCCTTGGTAACGGGTCCACCCCGCTTTCCCCTATTTAACTTATATTATTAATAAATATTACTTATCATAATATCCGCTTTAGTGGTTGAATTATCTAAGGTGTCACTCCCATGTAGAGCTCGCCTACTGATGATGGGGAGATCAGCGTTCGAATCTCTGTTGGGTCTACTGTGGGTGGCTTTTCCTTAATTGTTTTCCACTATCCTTCCACGCATATGTCGGTAGATTACCTCTAAAAATTTTCCTCCCTCATCCTTACCTCATTAAATTATTTATCATGTATGAATGTATCATTGACAGGTAGTAAGAATCGCTGTTGATAAATATTTTCCATAATAACCTAGATAAATAAGGGTCAAGATTATTTTTAAGAATTTGGTTCGATTCCAAGTCGCACTTAAATTAAATGCCATTCGTGCGTGTGTTTTTTTAATCCAAATGTCAAACTGTGTGACATGCCTTTTTAATCCCTGGCATTTGGTTTGTAGGCTAAAGATTAAGTAAAAATAAATAGACTTATAAACGTTTGTGATTTTATCTGCAAATTTTATTTTAGCGCCATTTACACTGATATAGGAATGCATTAAATATAGGTACTGATATTTAAATAAATAATTTGTGAAACTGGAAAAATTGCTCATTCAAAGAATATAACCAATTTCATAAAAATAAAAAGTGACCTACTTGTTTAAAAAAAAATGAAGCCACCTTGCACTAACTTTGTTACACATAAACACTTAAAGTTTAGTCAAACACTAGGTTACATAAAATTTTTAACTGGGGGATGAATGAGCAAATACATTATTTACATATTTACTTCTAAATTATTTTATATTAATTATAGTTTGATAATTTTACAAATAATAAATGTCACCTAGCTGTTTATATTATAGAAAAATTAAAATAAAATCGATAAACATTTTTATATGATATATTTTGCATTTAAAAGATTTAATCTCACATAATTAGGATTATTTTATGTAGTCACTCAGTCACATAACCATCAAATACAAATAATTATCTGAACAATATTTGTTAGATACGGTGGCTTCCTGATTCCGGAAAGTCCTGATTGCGAACACGCCATGTTGCTATGCCATCCCGTTCCTAATATGATCATATGGACGGCCCACGGGGGCCTAGCAGTCGTACTTTCCTTCAGACTCGTCAGTCTAAATTCAACTCAATTATTACATACACGAGCATTTCTGTTAGGTTAGGTCATGTTATGTTAGGTTAGAATAGGTCAGGCTAGCATAATCTTGGTCTGGAGGAAAGCCCGGGTGGCCGGT
This sequence comes from Timema genevievae, assembly GCA_902155825.1. Classification (NCBI taxonomy): domain Eukaryota; kingdom Metazoa; phylum Arthropoda; class Insecta; order Phasmatodea; family Timematidae; genus Timema; species Timema genevievae. Next base: position 154,572 of record CABFWO010000039.1, read on the forward strand.
GGGTGCTGCCAGTAACTCCTTCCACCCGTATCACCACCCTCACGTAGAAATTACCACGAATGGCTATTTTACTTGTTCGCAATTTGGACGAATTTCTCCCTGTTCGCAATTTTGACTGTTCGAAACCAGGATACAGCCCTAGATGTTATTGGTTTAAATTCCTGAGTGGGAAACATTTTAAAAACCAATGTTTATTTCCCTAGTGATTTATTAATTTGTAGGTTAATTTACATAGTCTAAATGAGTGAAAACTTTTAAAAACCTATTAATTTTGAGTAGTTTTCCCTAGGGTAAAATTATATTCATTGGTTTTATGTTTATGTATCCAAACGTTATTCTTTATCACCACGTCTTACAACCTATTCAGGATATTCGCAAATATGGCAGTTACTTTAATTGGGTAGGAATGAGAAAGGAAGCATTTGAGAGGTTTTATACCCACATTTGCATAGAAAAATAGTGGGAAACCGTTTAGGTAAAACAACCCTCAATACACCCAAATGGAATGTGAACATCGATCACCCCGTTCTCAGCAGGCCAGAGTGACGCCTTTTTAGACCAATTGATCACTGAAGCGGATACTTTTTTCATTATCCTAATAATACTAATAATATTACTTAGCACTGCGTCTTACTATCCGTTCGGTTATACGCTTAATATATCATAATGCTATATATATACTTTGTATGTATGATAATGAAGAATAAAGTATATAAAAAAATTGTGACTTGTTGAAAGCAATATTTTATTACTAGTATCTTTTAGAATTTTCGCCTCTTTTTTCGGTCTCTAATTTATTTCTATCTTCCTCCTCTCCCTCCCCCTCTTTTTTTTTCTCTGCGGCACTTTTCGGAAAATTCAAATCGTGGAAGAAAAATATTCGTTGTACGTGTGTGTTAGTGCACAAGGGATGCTTGAGAGGGATGAGGAGGGCAGAGGGTTACGAGAACGAAGCGAAGGCAGCAGAAAATTGCGTCACAAATCAGTGGATGTGTTCGTCTTAGTGGAATAGTAAACCAGACGTTAGTATGGCCACTAGCAAAACCACAATCCCGGTTTTACACTTCATTTCCACCCAAAAAATTAAATTATTTTACTATTAATTAATTCATGTATCACAAATTAATACGGTTACTAATGGCACTAATAAGATCAATCCTAATCTTTTTTTTTTAGAATTGCGTTTTTCTACCAGTTCAGGTTATACACCTGTACCACATCTTTGTTGAGGGAGTGTGGAAAACAATTTAGGGGGAAAAAATCCCAAGTACGTCCGACTGGGGTCGAACCCCGATTTCCCCGTCTCTGGCAGGCTAATTAATTAATTAATTCATTTTTAGCACCACGTCTTAGTACCCGTTCGGTTTATATACGCTTAGGTACTAATTACACTAATGGATTAGGAATTGGGAAGGTTGAATTTAGAGGAAGTGAACCCGCATTTTCGTGGAGGGAGAGTGGAAAACCATTTAGGAAAAACCACCCCCAGTTCACCCGACCGAGATTCGAACCTCGATCTCCCCGTCCTCGGTGGTCTGGCTCAACACGACTGGCGCGTTAGCCAACTACGCCACCGAGGCGGGTCTCTGGCAGTCTAGTTTATTGAAAGAGTAGCACCTTAGACCATGCGTTCACTGAAGCGGGTTTCTATTTTGTTGCTGAAATTAAAACGCATCTAGCCCAGAAGTGACCGAATAGTTTTCAAAATAAGGGTATTTTAGAAAATATACTTTTTTTTAGGTCAACATTGATAAAATTCTACTAGATAATTAGTTTTATTTTAAAGGTATTGATAATATATGTGTCAGCTGCAGATAGCATGAACTGACTGATGAATACGTGAAAGTAGATCTAGTAGCTTTTCTAGTTCTTCTATGAAAATTGTATTGAAGTAATAAGCAGTGCAAAATATATGTAGTAAGAAAATATACAAACGTGTTCAGAGAACGATAATAAAATAAGACAAAAAAAATAAAAAAATAAGAGAGAACGAGAAAGCCCCGTTCTGACAGTTTTATGCCAAAGTTGAATAAATAAAATGGTAGCTGCAGTAGTGTGTACAATTTTAATAGAGAAGAGTCGTGACGCTAGAAGGGGAGGGAGTTTGGGGGGTAGGCGAGCTAGCGTCTCCAGATTTATCTAGCGCTGACTGCGCCACGTGCAATATTCAGGCGTCCACGAGTGGGAGGAAAAGTGGTAGGAGGGGGTTTGCCAGGGGGGGGAGGTCTCATGATATTGCGAGTGCGAAATTTCGCAGCAGTAGGCAAAATCCCCATCACTAGACATCAAGTAATCTCCGTTCGTTCCATCCGTAATTTATTTGCTAGAATTTATTGATGTTAGTAGACATTCAGGAAGACGTAAGTTTGAACTTCCATTGATGTAGTTTGAATTTAAGATTTGTGGTCTTAAATTGGTTGATAGTTCCTCTCCCTAAATAGGTAAAAAAAAAACTGACAAAAAGAATGAAAGTAAGATTAAAAAATTAGCCATGATAAATATGTTATAAAGTTTTAAGTATATACTTTTTAATTAGAGTATTTAACGTGTACTTTCTAAACGTATAATATATATTAACATACTTCTCACAAACTAGCTTAAGCCTATAAGTGTATGTCTTATGGCACAGCCAGCCCTTCCGCCTAGATATTTACTCATCGAATGGGAGGATATACCTATAAAAAAAATTGCTTTCTTCTTAAAATTGATCCAGTGTACCTTTGACTTGAGATCGAGCACTGTAACCATTTAGTTAAGATAAATGAGAGCATTTTTTTAACTGTAATTTTAATTTTAAGCTATTTACATTTTTTTATGAGTCTTTCTACCTCTTCAGTCTATATGCAAATGTACTAATAGGCCCTACACTAATTAATTAGGAATGAGGAAGGTTAAATTTAGAGGATTTTTACCCACATTTGCATGGAGAGAGCTTGAAAAACAATTTTGGAAAAACTACCCTAAGTACACCCAACAAGGATTTGAACCCTGATATCCTTGTCAACGGCAGCCTAGTCTTATCACGAGAGAGATGCCTTTGCCCATGCAGTATTGAAACAGGTATCATTAAATTACATTGTAGGGATGAGAAAGGTAGAATTTTGACCTGCTATTTGCGTTGAGGGAGAGTGGTAAACCCTAAAAAAAACATTATCAGTACACCTTGACAGGATGTGAACCCCCCAACCTCTTTGTCACTGCCAAAACAGACCAGATGAGCTTGACGTTTAGTCCACGTGCTTACCAATGCTGGTGTGATTTTATATATATATATAAAGATAGAGAGATATATAAATAAACACATAAGTTAACACAAAAACTATCTCGAGTTGCGTCAGTCTTGCCCCAGACGCTCAAAAGTAAGGGTTGGTACGGTGGAATGACGATGAATCGACGTCCGTGCAGAAGGGTGGGATTTAGGGGTGAGACAACAGAAGTCACGAAACATTGGTATTTATAGCTAAGCCTGAAAAGGGGTGTGGGTTAGAGGTGGTGGAGTGTTATAGCGCACCATTATCCTCTTTTGCTGGCATGCGTTGAGGGTTACGCACCCCTGCACACCCTCACTGCATCAATTAATGCGCGAGTAGTCGAAGGGTGGGATCTACTTTGACCCCATAGTAATACTGTCCATTGTAATTTTGGATCAAAAAGTATGAAATTAAAACGTCTGTAGTCAAAGTATTTTTTCCTTGGCCATATTAATATTAAAATATATTTATTTAATCTTCTTAAGTAAACAACCCTAAAGTGGGTTTGATGTGATTTCTATCCACCCGAAGCTGGACACTCTCAGACCCTAACCTGGATAGTGCTGCCCGCACCATCTGGTATTAAATCTCATGTACTAGGAAAGTTAAGAAACTTTTGTGGTTACCCGTTGCCTTCCACATTGAATTTCTATGAGCGAGCGCATAAAGGGCTTACCAATTTTGTTGCTAAAGGTATTTTCACATATCTTCCAGGGTTATTTTACATGCCACAATAGACACGGGTCTGACGGTTGTTTCACTTACCTTCCAAAGAAAGTTGTGCTACGGATTTTCATCGCTCAAGAAAAATACGTTGACCTCAGCCGAGTTTGAACCCACGAACATCGGATCCTGAGGCGAGCGCTTTGCCCTAAGACCAACGAGGTCGATCATATATTTCTTAAGTTCTATACAGTAACATTTACTTTTGTTACATACATTAACTATGCTATTTTCCGTGTGCTTCTAAATCGACTGATTAAATCGGCCCACTATTAACTTATATAATAGACACAACAACCAACCAACCCTCCAGTCATTAATTTATCACAATGAAAGTGGAATCCACACTTTCACTAATGGTATATTTTTCACCCTCTTTAATATAACTTCTGACTTTTATCTCAGTGCGCAGATATGGTGCCAACTAAACAAAGTTTAATTCTTTTTTATTTGTAGTTTATTTTTTGAAAGCTTTTATAAGCTATATTGCTTAAATCAATGTTAAACCTAAAATAATACTTATATCTATGTATTGTAAATATCCAGCGAAGATGTTGAAAGTAGGCTTACGTTTGCCAATCAATCTAATTGTACGATAATATTTTTATTACAGGTTTACTTAATTAATGTAGACCCTACTCTTTCAGAACATACCAACTATATTTGTACATGACTTAAAAACTAGGCTATTAGGCTTACTAAAGCAAACACAGGACCTAATCCCCCACCCAACAATTTCCCAATGATAAATTTTAAACCGTACTGGGCAGCACTTAAGCCATCTATTAGCTTAGTTAAAATACTAAAATACACAATCAACCGAGATAATCTGTCGAACCTAGGTACCGTTTCAATTAAATCTGCTTACCCTGGCAACACTCCACGCAACGTCAAAGGGTTTAGTTAATTAAGCTCGTAATAGAGTTAATTACTGGTAATAGGTTTATAGGTATTCAAATCGCTGATGGATGAAGGTTGTTTTCTTTATGTAATTTATCAGTGTATCGCTGTGGTTTTATTATACCCTTTGGGCCTATATGCTTATGCGGGTACATTTCCTCTATGTTTCCCTCTTAATTACTATCCCTTATAAAATACGTTAGTAACCTCGGGGGTTTTCTGTAATCTACATTGCCCTAAAATAATTTTCTCCGGAAAAAAAAGTGAAACACTCTTTAGATATTTATTCTAAGCGAATATTTGTTCTAGCCATTTTCAAAAAATTTCAAACATAAAAAAAAGAGACATCAGTCAGTAACTCGTCGTCAATTTATTTTCATTAAAATTAAAATGTATATTTATTATGTGAATCAATCCCCAAAAACCCATTTTGAACAAAATTGTTATTCAAATTTTGGAATAACTTGAATTTAAAAAGTCAATCATCATTAAACTACCCTTAAATTAAGCTCTCTGAAAAACAGGTACAATTCTTTTTATTATGTAAAACCCTCCTCCAATATTCATTTCAAGCAAAATCGTTAGAGCCATTTAAAAATTAAATAGAATATTAAAAAATCAATGATTTTAGCGTTAGAAAATAAAATACGGTTTGACCTTGAGATACGACCATACAATATCTAAATATTAAATTTGAACCGAATCCATCAAAAGGTTTCGGCGGTAACCTCAGATACAGACAAATATACATAATTGTACAACACTGGTTTTGGAGTTTGGATCAAAATATAGAGGTTTAAAATGTTCAGGTTTACAAGAAACTTAATATAATCATGTTTTACTCTAGATATTGATATTCATGTGAGACGAAATAATTTCCAGAACAAGAGCTAAACAAGCTATGACCACCCAGTGGATGGAATGCCAAGATAAACTGACATGACTTTATGGCACTAAAGAATGGAGTTCCGCAGAAGGTCAAGCAAGCACTATTTGTGACAATAATGTTGCCCCCTTTTCCTCTAAAGGTTATTTATTTTTTTACTTCTTCTTTCAAGCTCCCTGTTTGAGCCAAAGAGACAGTTAAATGGCTGTAACTTTTATGTGATGTTTAGGGCTATCTTTTGTCATCAGGGTTTTTACTGTCCCACAAAAAAGGGGGGAAAAATAAAAAAATAAAGGGAGAAATGAGAAGGTGTTATAATCACGAAGGTGGCCTACTAGTTTCACAAATCCCAAAGTTCAGTTAGTTTTGGGAAATCGCAGACTTCGCATCATTAACCTCACAGATTTTATTTATTTTTGTAAAAAGTTATTTGTTTTAAATTATTTAAAAATATCATTTAATTATTTTGAGGTTTGTAATAGGACCTGTTGTGTCTTTTGTGTCATATTGTATTTGGTGAGTATTTTGTTTGATTTATTATTTATTTTAAGAAACCATTATTGACGTAGTAAGTTTTTCACTGCATATACCCTTATGGACTAGACTAATTAATAACAATAATTGGGTAGGGATTAGGAAGAGAGATTTTGAGTAAATGTACCAATAATTGCGTGGAAGTAGAGTGGAAAACCATTTATAAAAATACATCCTTAGTAGGGCTTACACTCCGATTAGCGTAAAATCTGATCAGACATTCTTGCCGATTAGTCCGTGTGCCCATCGATAAGATCAATATTTTAAAAATATGATTTGTTACATAATTTAGTTTAATCACCTTCAAACGACCATGATAAGGTGCTTAATGCAAAAAAAAAACCTTAAGGCAAATCTGTTTTGTTTCCGCAAGTGCGTTGTTTTATGTTAATTAAGTAGGCCTATTTAAATAGCAATAAGCATGTGTATACATATAAGTTGCAAGTTATGTATTGTAAGGCCTATTCATTGATATGTATGGTGGGAAAGTCTGTAAGAAACGTATTCAATTTCAATCCATTTGTCAAATGGTTGTTAATAATGTTCGTCTATGCATTACGAAAGTTCCTAATACATGATTGTACAAATATTTATATAAAATTAGATCGAGTTCTTAATTTTATTCACTATTTCTCTAGACTATAGGTCTAGACTATATATAATTCTACCATCAATATTTGGTTCAATCGAATGATACCTTAGGTCTAGTTGTAATTATTGAATGGTTTAGTAAGTGTTTGCTTGTAGAAAAAATACATAATATTACATACAATAATACATAATATTACATACTCATCTTGATATTTAAAAAAATATATATTGAATAAGCTATATTGATAACAATTATTTACGTAATATAGTTAATGGAAAATTAAATTTGACAATTGAGTGTTTGACATTCTTTAAACAAATGTTAAATATTAGGTAATTAACTAATAAACAAATAGCTTATTTACCCTAAAGAGATCACAAAACTTTTTTAGGGGGAAAGGGGGTAAAGAAACTTCGTAAAAAAAAATAATACAGGAACAAGCAACACGACTTAGAAAAAGAGGGTAGTTTGCAGAATAAGAAAGGAGAGGTAAAATTTAAGATGTATCCCTAAGGGTTTTGAAAACCCGCTATGCGATTGGTTCCCGGGGAACAATTCATCATTGTTAAGGTTCCACCCCCAACACCTGAGACCGGGTAGTCTTCTATTGGCCTCATGGATACCTCCAACTCTACCCCCGCCCCTACCAACCCCTTTTCAACCTTCAACGTTTGGAAGAATGCCTCTACTCTATTACATCTTCTTTTGTTCTTGTAAAGGCTAATAATGGGCTACAGCCACGCTCGCTATATCAAGACTAGTGGAGAGGGATGTAACTTTAGGTAAGGTTATACCAGGAAATGTCAAATATATAAAGACTTAGGGCGCCTATCCCTTGACGATGTATGATGCAATCAGCAGTGTGGGAAAAAAATGTCTATATTATAAACTAGGTTTTGGGCAAAATGATGCTACATCTTATGGTTTACTTGTCTCTTATGAAACCAATTAAAGTATTTTGTAACCGGTTGAAATCGTAAGCAAAGCCTGAAGTGTATTTTGTAAGATATAATTTTTGAAATACTGGTTATTTTGATAAATTAAATAGCCTAGCCAAGCCAACATAATTGTAATATAGTTGCAGCAGCATCTGAACGTAACTTATTCTCTAAATTTAAAAATGACACCATGTAGGAGCGAGTAAGACAGAACTGAGAGGAAATGTACCCTCATTCGTGTGGAGGGAGAGTAAGAAAAAGGTTGGGATAAAACAGCCTCAGTGCACCCAGCCGGATTTCAAACTCTTGACCTTTGTGCTACCAGCAAACTAGACTAAACGATCTCCAAGTTAAATAGTGGGCCAACCGATGTGGTTCATATGCAACCTGTTGAAATTTTCAGTAAAGTTTAAAACTTTTTTTTTTACCATTTATTCAGATTAGACATATACATGCAAGATAGGGATGAGGACGGAAGCATTTTAGAGGTAATATACCCGCATTTGCGTGAAAGAAGAGTGGGAAACCTATCAGGTAAAACCACCCTCAGACGACCTAACCTGGATTTGAACCCCGAGCTCTCCATCATCAGCAGGCCTGTCTAGCGCGTGAGTGATGACTTAGAGACCAGTCACCGAAAAGGTTTTTTTATACTATTAATTATATTGGTCATTTTGTGGTCCAAAATTATGTTCTACGTTTCCATATCCGTCCAGGAACTAGTTATAGATTTAAAAACTTAAAGCTAGCAATTAAATATATCATGTCAAGCCCATGAAAACTTTAAATAAAATGATTACTGATTTTTAATTAGCTTGCATCTGAATTCAGTTTATTTTTAAAATTATTTATTTACAAGTACATACGATGGTTTCCAGTATGTAATTCTAACCACTTTAGAGGCACACACCACAAATAATAATTGTAACCACTTATTTAAGTAGCGAACTTAGTACGCTGTACAGTTTAAAACCCATGAGAAACAAGCAGCATTATTCATAGCTACGACCCCCATCAGCTAATCATTCCCCTCGACCTTTTACTCAGCCCCCCCAACCCCCACCCCAGCTCTCACACGAACATAAACCTTAACAAGACAATAGAAGGGGATGAAACAAACTTCCCCTCCTGCCATCAACCCTTCTCGTCTTCAAGTTAATAATTAAAATGTCGGCCATTACACTTGCCGCCATTATGCCAGACCTTTGAAAGTTGTTTGGGCGGCTTCCTTTTCATCTCTTTGCAGTTGACAAGGACACCCTTCATTATGTTTTATGATCAATTTAAATCAGTTCCACGACTTTAACAAACGATTCCCTCATTGTCAGATACTATCAGCGATGAGCTCGTCCCCCCCCC
>CABFWO010000039.1:163855-174326 GCA_902155825.1 Timema genevievae
ACAATCTTAAAGCCTTTATAGGTTGTTAGGAAATACACATTTGAATTAATCATTTTATTATTACCTACTCACATGCACTGCTTATTACGGCATAATTTTAATGAAGATAATTTACTAAATGAAAAAGGTAACTGCCAGAGTAGAATTTTCTAAATATCTCTAAAAGGACCTTCACATTGCATAATTTTATAAGGAAAGCTTCGGAAAACATTTTATAAAACTAAAGCGTAACAGTGGTATAAAATTAATAATTTCGAGCATTAAAGGTTTGTTATAAGTGACCTAAATCAATTTCTATATTTATAGAGTTAATCGTTCTAAAAATATTAGTACTATAAAATACCACATGTATAAATGAATTAACCAATACTTAAATTAATTCGTTTTCAATAGGGGACACAAAATATAGATACAATATGTAGTTACGGTTTTATTTCATTTTCATTTTTGACAAAAAAAAAGTTCTTACTACAGTTCAATGTCATGTCTTGGCTTGTTTTTTAAACACCGCATCTTAATACCCGTTTGGGCTATACGCTTATGTACTAATTACGCTAATAGGTTTAGGGTTTAGGAAGATTATATTTAGAGGAAGTGTATCCGAATTTGCTTGAAGAAAGGGTGGAAAACAATTTTGGGAAAACCACCTTCAGTACAATCGACCTATATTCGAACCTCGAACTCCCCATCATCGGCAGTCTAGTCTAACCTGAGAATGGTGCCTTAGTCTATGCCGCCACTCAAGCGGGTTTAACGTAAAATCTCGGAATGATGTTGCTATTACGCGTCTATGTATTTTACAAATACAAGAATATAACCAATACTTGAGTTACAAAATATTATTAGGATAACACCTATATAGTTAAATTTTCTTTGTAATATAGGCCTACTTTTAAAAAAAAAATCCGCCTCGGTGGCGTAGTTGGCTAACGCGCCAGTCGTGTTGAGCTCTACCGCCGAGGACGGGGAGATCGAGGTTCGAATCTCGGTCGGGTGAACTGGGAGTGGTTTTTCCTAAATGGTTTTCCACTCTCCCTCCACGCAAATGCGGGTTCACTTCATCTAAATTCAACCTTCCCAATTCCTAATCCATTAGCATAATTAGTACTTAAGCGTATAACCCGAGCGGGTAGTAAGACGCGGTGCTAAATATTATTATATTATTATTATTTTAGAAAATAATTATTTTCATTTCCTGTAAAAATTGATAACATTTTACCATAATATTAGTGTCATTTTATAAAGATATTGATAATATCTATCAAAATTTGTAGCTGTAGATCATATTACTTGAAGCATGAATAAATGAAAGTCGATCTAATAACATTTATAGATCTTAGATACAACCTCTCAATGAAATTTGGACTGTAAGCTAATGCAATATTAATCAAATACATTTATTACACCCAGAATTGTAATATTTCTGGGCAGTAAAACAAATACACTTACAAATACTGAACTATTTGAGAAACTTGTCTAAGCCAGGGATTGAACAAGAGTTTCCAAAGATTGTAGTTAACATCTGGAGCCTCTAGGCTAAGGTGGTAGGTAAGTGTAGATCTAGCTAGGTATATCAATGTTATCACACAGATACAATTATTATTTCAAAACATAAATATTAAATAGGCTATATTTCCTACGATAAATGCTTCATTTTTAATATATCATCAGTATTAGGTGTGCAACAGTTTCCTTTCCTTTCATATATTAGGCAGGTGTTCGATCACCATCGGGATGCAATGGGGATAATTCTTAATTCAATTGACTTTTATCGTTATCTCTATGGGGCAAATGCTGTTGAGCTTGGGATTAAAATTAACCTTCATCATTCCCTTTCTTAAAATGAGATAATATATGTAGCTAATAATCATCCAGTTGTCACCAAATCATGATACCAACATTTCTTGGATTCAGTGAGAAAGGCCTGAAATTTTTTTAAATTTAAAATCTGACTTTACAGAACACGTCTAGGACTCTAGTAGAACATGTTTGTGATACAAACGTTTTCATGAATTCAATTACAAAGGCTCGAACAAAAATTTAAAACACACTGTCTCATCAACTTCTAGGTTTTTAATAAATTATGGTTGTGATATCAAAGTTTTCAATAATTTACGAGTGGTGGGAAAGGTTTGAACCTAGACCACACCATACAATTCTTGGGCTGTAGTAGAACATGCTTGTGATACCAACAACATGAAGTCATTCGGAAATGCTTGAACCAAGATCTAAAATCAGACTATACCATCCACTTCCAGGGCTGTAGTAGGCCATCCTTGTGTACACCATAACTTAGATTTCTTGCATCGCAGAAGCGTACACAGTGCATGTACGAGGAGGAAAAGGTGGAAAGGGGGCGCGGGGGTAGTAAATGGCGGGTTTGGGAAGGAAAGAGGGGTTTTCGCTATGAAGAGGAGCGATATAGCTACTTGGGGCGCGCTATGGCCCATCCCGCAGACTCTCAACGGAAGAGCGGCTATAGCCCATTCCCTAGAGCTAACATTGCCTATTCTGAATACAGAGCGGGGCAATGCCACATGATAGCATTGTCTGACGGAATGAAGGAAGTATTTCTCTCTTACTCACTCGCTGATAAAGTAGTTACTCTACGAAACACATGAATGGCTTGGCCTACTAAGTTTGATTCTCATTAGCAACAAAAATATATTGCGTTTAAAAAAAGAAATTAAATTAGACTTAATGAATTAGTTTCCTGAATTATAAGTATTTTTTTTGTTCACAAACAATGAACTACTACTGTTAAGACAAGTTAATTTTAAATTTAATTTTATTGTTGAGACAAAAATATTAAAAAAAAATCTATTATAAGCAACAAAAGTATTTATCGCAATTATTTCGATAAAACTATGGTGAAATTCCAAAAATCAATAATTAAATATACGGGAAGAACTTATTAGAAAAAAGAATAAGATATTATTCAAAATTAATCATTAATAAAATTATATAAATTCAAGCAAGAACACTATTTAATTTAGTTGTATGATGATAGGAAAGGAGTTGTCAGCTCTAAGGCATGAATCTTAAATGTATCGCTGTGGATAGTTTCAGAGCTTGTTAAAACTTTACTTGTGATAGATAAGAGGTGTCAGAAAAAAAACATGATATCGCTCATTTAATGAAAAAAAATGTGTTAGCAGGGATTTCTGGTATCTTACCTCTTGAGTTGTTTTTATTGTCAGTCAAGACCTCGAGGACAGCTGATATCGACGAATATTTAATTTATTTATTTTTATAATTAGTTCTATGGATTTCACAGAATCTTAAATAGTGAATACTTCCTATTTAAATCTATGAGAGCTCTCAAGTTTTTTTCACCCCACTTTAATATGTTCTCACTCCCTTTGTTCCCATTTGGACGATAGCAAATAAGTTTCTCTCTATATTTATTACATGGGCATGTATTTCCGTTTTTATGTCTTCTACAGAGTGATTTGAAAAGAGTTGGCAGAGTTAGTTTAAACTGCACCATTGAATTGTTCTCAACACTCAGTAGAACCCTCATTGGCCAGGTATCAACGGAAGTAAATTTACATGTAAGGAATGTAGTACAGATTCTAGGTATTATATTGGTCAATTGGGCACCAAGTGAGGGAAAATATATTTTTCAAGTACAGTTTTAACAAGTTCTGTTTACCACGGTAAAACTCCACATTCGAATTTTAAGGTGGAGATGTAGGGAGAGCTAGAAAAACACCCCAGTATTTTCGCAGTTTTTATAGTAAAAATTTGTTTTGTCAAAATAAATGAAATAACTTATTTTTTCTATACAAAACTAAAATTTTATTTTATTCGCGTGGTGATATCAAGTGTTCTTGAATACCTGTCAAGGTCGTTCTAAAATTTCGAGAAAACATTTCTTATAATTTAAAAAGTTGCAAAGCTCATGACAAAAATTCACCAACTATTGATATCACCATGTGAATAAAATAAAACTATGGGTTTGCATAGAAGCTTTATTTGATTTATTTCGACTAAAAAAAGTTTAGCTGTAAAAACTGCAAAAACACTGACCTTTTATCGCGTTCCCTACATCCTCGCCTTAAAATTACAAACAAACTGAAACCGGTCCACCCAAAATGTCGGAAACCTAACATTAATGCGGAAACATATGATTTTAAAAAAATATTCTGCATCATAAAAAGTCAAACAAACAAGACTTTTGGAGTTATTAAGCTAGAGATATACAAACGGAACAGCAAGGTTTTAAATGAACCTTTATCCCTTTTACACCCTTACCCTTATAAACAGGCGAGCCTAACAGTTCTTCGTGACAACTGAAATGGCATCAATAATAATTAAAGCCAACAGCAGCAGCATACGTCACAGAGTCGGGCAAAGCGGGAGGATTATCTCACTTAAGCTCCCTTTCTGCACATGGGAGCTAGTGAACAGGTTTTTTAATTTTTGTGTTGCTAAGCTGTCGTTTTTTGTACCGCGTAATACTACTAACCGTTTGGACTATCCAAACTTAGTCATATTGCCGTGGTAGTGATGAGAAAAGTTGAGTTTAAAGAAAATGTATCCGCTTTTTCTTAGAGGAAAATTTAAGATCAATTTAGGCAAAACCACTCTTTAACGTATCCGAGTAGTATTAAAAAAAAATCCCTTCCTCACCAACTGCTAGTAATTAGACTAGATGTTAGTTCACGTGCCTACTATTGTGGGTCCCTCCCATGTTATTTTTTATTTTGTAATTGTGTCTCATTACTCGTTTGGGTTATACGCCTATAAACCAATTAAGCTGATATGTTAGAGATGAGAAAGTTTGATGCAGAGTGTTATGAAAAACCAGCCTCAGTACACCGAAGCGGGATTCAAACCTCGATCTCCCTGTCGTTAGCAGACCAGTCAATAGTGAGGGTGACGAACATTCCTCCACTAAGTGGACGTTCCCATATTCACATGATGATTTAAATGGACGCTGATTACATTAATTAATTAATTAATTAATTAGAAATTGATCGTGTTTTCTCCAAACACTGTTTACAAACTATGCAAATATTTTATTATTATTAATGTGAAAATACAACTAAACGGGAATAAACCCTTATATAGATGGTAAAATTAAATTCATATGTTTAAAGTGAAAGCTTTAGAACATCACCTTTGGCTCATGAATAAGTGAATACCTACATATAGGTGTAAGTAAATAGTGGCACGACTATACAAAATATCTGCCCCGTCAAGATTTGTGATATTGAGCTTATGTAACGAACATATTGTTCCAGATGACACTTGGGCTAGATCTATGGAATTTAAGACCTATATTATTATTATTATTATTATTATTATTTAGCGCCGCGTCTTATTACCCGTTTGGGTTATACGCTTAAGTACTAATTACACTAATGGATTAGGAATTGGGGAGGTTGAATTTAGAGGAGGTGAACCCGCATTTGCGTGGAGGGAGAGTGGAAAACCATTTAGGAAAAACCACCCCCAGTTCACCCGACCGAGATTCGAACCTCGATCTCCCCGTCCTCGGTGGTCTGGCTCAACACGACTGGCGGCGCGTTAGCCAACTACGCCACCGAGGTGGGTTAAGACCTATAACTTACTTCTCTAGCCACGCCTTCGTAATGATGGTTTGATTAAATGAAAGGAAAGCTATGTTTGCTAAATCATAACGGTTTTCACAGGTGCTTAGCCATTAGGGTTAGGCTATTAGTTTTTTGGAGCATAATGCATCCTAAATTCCTCTTAGATCTGAAATAAATTTCGACTTATAGATTTGAATATGTAGCTCAAAAATGATGGGTCATTTTCTGAAGCTATCGTTCTACAGCATTCTATGTTTGTTACACAACGTTATCAAAGTTTTTTTATGAATCTATTTTAATTTCAAATTTCAATAAATAGTGGCACACCAGTATGTATGAAACTTAATGAAATTACGCCAGATAAAATTATTTTGATATTGTTTTATAGGAACATAAAGCCCCATATTCAATATTAGACCCTACTTATATAGTTAGAAATAAAAAATTATCATCTAAAGCTATAAAGGCCTGGCACTGAAAACAAATAGCCTACTCTATCTTTACTCTTGTATATATATTCATTATGATCATATATCTTCAACTTGTGAATGTGTAGAATTCCAGTCCTCCACCGTGGTTTGGATCCCACGTTAAACTGTAGGTCCTCAATTTCATCTCACAATCCCCCTACCAGTACACATTAGCGTAAGTGCGTGTAAATCCGAACGGGTAGTAAGACGTGGTGCTAATAATAATAATAATAATAATAATAATAATAATAATATTAATAATAATAATAACAACAACAACAACATATAACCTCAATGATGTATGAATGTTGATAACATAGACCCCCACCTCTCATGATAATTTATATCATCCGAAACATAAACAGCATTTACGATCTGCGACAAGAACGAAAATGCTATAAACCTCCTTCAATAATCTAGGAAACTACTTGGGAGTGAAGCTGCATTGTTGAAAAGTAAAATTATTAGGTTATAAAGATAAGTGAAATTGGAGTATAGAAAATGGGAGCAAATACCATTTCGCGAATCAACTCTACTTTCAGATAATTGCACGAAATGCCATCACATAATACGTCATCCCCTCTCTTTGGCTCTCTTTGAATAGCACAGATAGCAAACACAAGGGGTGTGAAAAGCAGTATGCTGGAATGAAAATGGTTGACCATATTTTGAAAATTTTCTATGCTCTCAGTGCACGTGTAGATACTACCTAGGCAATAGGTGTGTACCAATCTTTGTGAAAAAGTGCAATATACCAACTACTACATCAGTGTTATTACCACCTGAAATATTAATCAAAATATAATTTATTTTAGTTTCGAGAAACTAGTATCATTTACTAAAAACACATATTTTAATTAGTGTCGGCAATTGCATTCATCTGAAATACAACTATTTAGGGATTTTTAACGAATTTTATGGACTATATACTTAGACAGGCTATATCAAGAAACACATTTTGACTATTCTGAGTTTTTAAATATAAATTTCAAACCATAGAATATATATATAGGTGTTCAATACAAACATTAAATTAGGCCTACATGTTTTTTTAAATGTGTATCATAAAATTTAAAGATCAAAACCACAATCAAGTGCATCAACTTGAGTTCTATCATACTTATAGGTTAATGCTAGGATGTTTGCTTAAATTTTCCCTAGTTAATTCACTTAGGATGCATCGCTTATGTTTTAAGTCTCTTATTTTATTAATAGTTTTAAATTCTAGGACTTCTAAAAAGAGGCTACATTACATATTTTCTTGAGTTTACTTCTCCTCGATGTGAATAAGTAAACAATTCAATGAAGATCAAATCAATATAGTATTCATAGGCCCTATTGGTAGAGCTAAAACTCTTTACTGCCCAACATAGGCCTTGATTCAATTCCTAGAGATGGTTTGATCGGTCATAATTTATTCAGTGTTTATAAGTACACATATATGCCTATATATATGTATATAGCCTAGTGTTTAAACATATATTCGTATATTTATATAGCCTAGCATAAAGCTATACATTAGTTTAAAATTTACTTGCAAAATTCATCATTGAATTGGATTTCAGAACATCTTGAACAGCGAAAGTAACACTTTGTGAATAATCCAAATATCTAAGAAATTTTGGAGTAAAATTTCTATCCAGCAGATGTCGTAACTATAAATTAACATTAAACAAATAACTTAATACGTTATTGCAAAAGATAGGGTGGAGCCTTCATGGTCGTAAATATTTAATTATTCTAAATACTTTAGGCTATTAATGTAAGCCTACATATTAAATGTTGCAAAGACTCCTTACTAAAGAACTAAACATTATTTATTGATGCATCAACACTTTTATATGAGTCATCATCGTAGCATGACAAAGCTATTGTCTTCACCATAAGGACCATCAGTATTTTCTGACTGACAAAATATGTACGTGCTCTGTATTATTTGTTGAGACAACAAATAATAAGCGACCATCGTAGCATGACGAGGCTATTGTATTCACTAACTGATAGGGTAAGTCAGTAATGTTTTATTTAACCTTTTCGATAAAATTCAGTAGCCTAAGTCAACGTGGATATAGATGTATTTTCCTTCTGAACGCTTCAATTCCCAGCACCAGCCATTATCACCTGAATTATGCCTTAGCTGTCGACAAACTTCCCCCTGCTACCCTCACTCACCCGCTTTTTATCCTCTATTTCTGCCCCCTCACCCCTCTTCATGTATCGCTCCACGATGAATCTACATGGATTACTGCACTGGACTAGCCATTCTAACTTGACACGCTGAATGAGGGGTAGGTTGTAAGGGAGGAAGTAGGAACGAGGGTTGGGGGTTCGCCTACTGTTTAAATTGCTTCACATATTTTAACCCTTTTACTATCTCTACCCATTCCAGAAACCGTGCGATGGCTTTTACCATTTTAATAGATGAGGAAAGCTTTTCTTTGGTTGTTTTTATATTTTCCAATTATTTTGTTCAATATTAAAACAAGATTTATTTTAAAAAAATTAAAAAAATGTCCCGCTTTTTTATAATTAATGAGAAATAAATAAGTTTTATTTGATATAGAATAATATATTTCATTTCCCCCTCAACCAAAAAAAAAAGTATTTAAAATAGTTTTATACAAAATCACGAGGTCCTAACCTCTTCAAATCCTGTGATAACTATGGCTGAGGGATTTTGGTTCGATTCCCGATCAGTATGTTGGGAAATCTGGAAAGGTACGAGTGATTCGAAGTTTTCTAATGAACCAAACCTGTGTATTTTTTACTTTATAACTTATTTCTGATCATAGATACAGATTTACACAATTTATTAAAAAATTGCCTAATCCAGGACAACACGCCTTATATTACTCGCCTGGCCTTATTTACTCTTTTTTCTAATCGGAAAGCAGGACTAACCTGTATATGAATAGTAAATATAAATCATCAGCACAAGTCGGAATCGAATCAGGGTTCATGACATTCATGAACGACAACTATAACTACTTTTACACTACTTTGGCATAATTTCATCTAAATGCATGAATAAAAAAAACCACTTATAATATTACTACTAGATTGCTAGAGTTTAAGATTAGCCGATGATTTGGTCCCAGCTTTATTTCAACTACATGAATAAATAAGTGATTGCCTTATTTTAAAAACTAAAAGTAAAAATGATACTTACCAATAATATATCGTAGCTGTATCCAAGCTTTAAAGTTTAAATTACTAAGACTTTATAAAGAGCTAAGGTTTATTGTGTAATCACTGTACGATGGTATATTTCTTATAACGGGATACAACTCGTATGGGCTACACGCATTCGTACTAATTACGACCATATGATAGGGAAAAGGAAGGTGGAATTTAGATTAAGTGTACCCGCATTTGCGTGGAGGGATAGTGGAGAATCATTCAGGGAAAACCACCCTTAATACATCTGAAATTCGAAATCCGATCTCCCCGTCATCAGAAGCCTAGTCTATTGCGAGTGACACCTTGGAGATATTATGTTAATAGCAAATAGCTCCTTGACAACACACCACGGCACGCAACTTTTTGAGGAAATATTTGGGGAAAAAAAACACTTAATTAAAACAGACGAGATTCTCTCTCTAACTTCCATGTCACCGGCAAACTAGACTTAGTTAGATCTCTAAGAGCAGGCCTAAGCATAGTTGTATCAATACATTTATATAGAATTATATTGTAAAGTCCGTTCACCCTAGGAATTGTTTTCT
Organism: Timema genevievae; assembly: GCA_902155825.1. Lineage (NCBI taxonomy): Eukaryota > Metazoa > Arthropoda > Insecta > Phasmatodea > Timematidae > Timema > Timema genevievae. The sequence goes on from CABFWO010000039.1 coordinate 173,612, forward strand.
GAAAGGCCTTTTTTCCTACCAGAAAGCTATTACATAGTAGGATATTGGTAGGAAAAGAGACCTTTCAAAGAGTAATTCCTACCGTGAATGAAGTATATGTCCTTGATGGCATGTATTTATTTAGATAAAAGAGAGTGAATTCAATGTTAATTTATATGTGTTTCATAATATATACATTATTATTAATTTATATAAAATTTAGAGCTTTGCTCCGTTCAATAACAAGTTTACCCTAACCTCCCCCCTTTTACACCCCAAATATACTCAACAACACTTTTCTTGCCCAGAAACTAAAAACGCCCTCTCACAATCACTCCATCAAACCATTAACAAAACAACATGCCTAGGTTTTTTTTTGTCCTTTTCAAGTAATTTTACAACACTCTTTTTCTCTATATAGTCCTGCTCTATTTACATGTATATGAAGCTATGTACAATACTCAGGAACACTAGGTTGTTATCGCTTTTATAGCCCTGATAGCATACACCATAGGAGAATAAACATATCTCTCCTATATGGGGTCATTTTGCACTAGAATGTTGGCAATACGTTATCTGGTTAACAATGGGGACCGACAATGACGAAACCATTCAATGACCACTGAAATGACGCTATTCGCTTAGGGTTGTTTTTATGCAGATTTATAAAGAGCGATAGTAAAATTACTAAACACGAACTGTATTAACAGGTCCAAGAGCTAAAAAAAAAAAAAAA
>CABFWO010000039.1:191483-223705 GCA_902155825.1 Timema genevievae
TATATATATATATATATATATATATATATATATATATATACACATCAAGATATATATATATATATACATCAAGATGTATATATATATACATCTTGATGGAAAATAGAACTATCTCCACGTAATAAAGTTAGTCCTTAAAATTCAAGCTATACGGTACAACTTTCAAGATGGAAGGGTTGGGACCCGCGATTTAAGACAAATATTTCCGCATCACAAATAATTTTGCCTGAAATAAATTAAGCATTGTCTCAATTACAATTTAGTTACATCTTTTACACATTGGGATCTTAACCGTTCTTAAATATCCTGCCATGAGCATAGTTGCATTTGCTTAGAAACTTTTTAAATGAATAGAAAAGTCCTAATCAAATTAAACGATGTCCTTGACAAATATTCAAGAAAATTTGAAATATGAATAATACTAAATTACACGTAGGCATATCTTCTAAGTAAATTTTAATTCATTTTGGCTAAAAACCTTTGTTGTAAAAATTACAAAACTATTGACCTAAGCTCATGAAATCTTCCAGCCCAACTATTATTTAAGATAAATTTATTTTAAATATCTTATGGCCAACAACAACATTTTAAAGATATTATTTAACTTATTTAACATTTTTAAACATTGATTTCAAGTAGTTGAAAATTTGTCCAACCTTTATAAAAATGTATTATATTTAAAACCATTTAGACTTTTACATGAATTTATCACTTAAAAATCTAAAATATTTACTTTGAGCAAATTTATATTTTATTTATACTTGTCGGTCTAGGGGTAAGGTGTCAAACTTCTGTGCTGGGGGTCCGGGGTTCAATCCTAGGTCTCGGCACAGATTTATCTGATTGCCAAACCCTTACTTATCTTCTGACAAGACGTGTATCAATCACATCCTGTGAATGTGAGGAATTCCAGGCCTCCACCGTGGTTTGGATTCCACGTTAAACTGTAGGTCCTTCATTTCATCTCGCAATCACCCTACCATTGCACATTAGCGTAAATGCGTATAACCCGATTGGTTAGTAAGACGTGGGGATGATGATGATAATAATATTTATAATTAAAATGTGTAAGTTCAGTAGTAAAATCTTGTAATCTGATAACATTTTTCCATCACCATATTGACGAGTTTTTACGTCATCTGTTTTACAAAACTACTAAGTGATAAACATATTGAACTTGTTTAAATAGATCTAAATAAAAATTAATAAGTCTTTAATATCTCAGCATAGAAAAAACATCAAATTGAGTGTCGAGGCTTTTAACGTAGAAATGTGCCACAATTCACTTTATTGGCTTGCTATGAATTAATAATTAAGTCATAGGATTAAGATTAAATTAAAGTTATTTAAATACATTTCTTTGGAACTGCGCATATAAGATTTTAACTTATAACGTTAACTTCTCGCCATTAATTTGTGAATCCAGATGGATATGTCAATTCAATGAACGACTTATTTTCCGTTGAATGTGTTGATGCTCTAATAGGTAACAACTCTAATTTAGCATATTCATACAAAATAAATTTGTTCTGTAAATAGCTTCATTTGACTAATTCTAGTATTTAAGGAATGTCTTGAAACCAGTTTAGAAAATCCAACTATGATAATCTATATTAACTTTAAAACATTCTTCAGTGGCTTAGCGTGAAGGTGCTGCCAGGGTAAGCAGAACTTGTTGAAACTGTACCTTTGATGTGTCCTCATTCGCTTTGTCCCCATTTGACCATCAATGCATATGTACTTATCTACATACCTAATATGTGAATATATGCTCGTAGATACTTCCTCAAAGAGAGTTATTCTGCAGTGGTTCCCAAATTGTGAGCCATGAGTTGATTTTTGGTAGGCCCAAAAATATTTTTGAAATAGGTTTATGTATTTTTTAATTATTTGAAAATAATAAATTATAAAAGAATGGAAAAGTTGAAGAATGGGGAGGGGCAGAGGGGTAGGAGAAATAATAAGGCAATGGTTAAAATCAAAACTTAATTTCGAAACACACTACAACTGTCAAACTCCTTGCGCCTGATAACGATAATTATCGACGGGGACGTCTATGCCGCCATCAACAAAAACCATGAACAAGCGCGCCCTTCGCCAACACCTCTCATTATGAGAAATAGATCAAGTTTTTGTAAAAATATTTAGTAACATTGGTTTTAATTTGTAAAAAATAATCTCCCTACCCCTTTTCATGACCATTAAAACTAGATGGGTCTTGAAAGTTTATCTTTCTAAAAATTGGTTCCCTGTTCTAAAACGTTTCGGAAGCATTGGTCTAATGTGTGATAAGAACACTTTACAGGTACATTTTAAACTAACTATGCTTGTCCTCTCATCAATTCACGCCACGCCACGCCACGTCCCATAAAGGGCGGTAGTGTAGGTGACAACTAGTAGAAGGTTCTTTATTGCAAACATTGGCTGATAGTTACTTATGTCACCCATTTTGGAGAAAAAATGTTTATTTGCTTAGTAATACTATATTATCATTGAGAAATGTTAATAAATAAGTCTCGTAGGTCTAATACTTTTGGAATACATTTTTTGCAATAGACTAACCTACAATCAGCTGCTTCTTTCCACCTCTCCTCCAGTAGATTTTAATCAGGAAGGTTTTATGTCCTTTTTTTTTAGCACCACGTCTTACTACCCATTCGGACTATAAGCCTATTAACTAACTACACTCATGTGTTAGGGATTAAGAAAGCTGAATTTACAGGTAAGTGTACCCGCATTTGTGTGATAAGGGAAAAAAAAGATATAGTGAAAAAATCACCCCCAGTACACCCGACCGAGATTCGGACCTTGATCTCCTCGTCATCGGTGATCTAGTCTACTGTGAGATTGACGCCTTGGACCATGCAGCCACCGAATCGGGTTGTGTTCTTAATGATAGTGAAACAAACTTTATAGTATTTAGTTCTGAATCAAAAATCCTTTGAATCAAAATCGTGTATTTAGACTAAAAAACCGAAAATATGGAAATAAGCGATTGTTCATCCAGAAGTACGGATTCGGTGAGTGCTGGATTTCCACATAACACTCCCTTTTACGCTGTACCCCCGCTCACATACATACACACACATACACACTCTTGTTGAATTAAGACATAAATATCATTCAGTAGCGGCTCGCGAACACCATTTCACGCCTCCAGGGCTCCACTCACAATTCTCGTCCGTTTTACCTCCCCCAACACCCACCAAACATCCCCCCCACCCCTTTCCAACCAACCCTTAAAACACGACAAAACCTTGTAATCCCATTAATGTTCTCTAACCCCTCCCCCTTTCATTCCACCCACCCTTTAACACTGTTTCACCCCTTTTTACAAAAAAAAAACACAACAAAACAAGACACAAAATACAATCTCCATCTCTCGAACAACCGTTTTACAATGGAGAGGGATGGTGGATGAGTTTTGGGGGAGGAAGAGGGGAAGGTGGATTTCCTTGTACACCAATCCTAGGGGATCTTCTAATGCTGCCATAGGGGGTGGTGATGGTGGATTATTGCTTATATGATTTACTGGTTATGTCGTTTGTTTGAATTTAGAATTCATTGGAGAATACTATTTTTTTTACAACCTATCGTAATTGTTGAAAGTTTGGATGAGTGCTATGTTACATAAATGTGTATGCTCTAAGTTTGTTGGGTGTGACACCAAATATTTAATGTCAATTCACACCCAATATATTTCAACGCAAGTGCCATCAGAAAGAGAGACATACTATTATTTAAAATATTGGATATTGATGGGGTTTTCCTTGAGAATATGTGCTACATTTATCAAACCTCCATCGATGTGTGAGCACATGGACTAAAGTAAAATCCTATGGTCTAGTTTGTCAGTGATAAAACGGTTGGAATCCTCGACGGATGTACCGAGTGCACTGTTTTTCCTAAATCTATTCACTCACTCGCTTCACCTAAATGAGGACATAATTCTTTCAAAATTTCTGACTTCCTCATGCCAACAACGCTGGAGTTATTTAAATTTGGCAATGCAAACGGGTATTAAGACGTGAAAAAATAATACAATAAATGGTATGACACAATCGCACAAAATTTTCATATTGTGTATTAATTATATTTTCAAAAATAATTTTCCAAAATAGATTTTTAATATACTCCCTTTAACTGTGTTTTCCTAATAAAAACAAACACATAATCCGGTAAATCGAAATAATCACTCTTTATATATAGGCCTACATTTTAGACCAAACTGTTCAAATATATTTAACAAAATTCAAACTTTCAAAAATAAACAATCTGTAAGCTACCCTAAAATTATGTTATTTGTAAAAATAAAAATATATTTTTATTTATCATGAAATATTATATCCAGGTCCCCATTTAATTCAATCTTCCAGGTCAATTACAAAAAAAATTAAATTTTCTATCATTTGTCTTAAGTAAACTACCCTTAAATTAATTTATTTTAGATAAATAAGGATATACTATTATTTATAATGTAAAATATTTCCCAAAACAAATTTTGAACCAGTTTTACACACAAAAAAAGTCATCAGTAAACTGCATATAAGTGAGTTTTACCCCCCAAAAATTATACATTATTATTTGTCATAACACATAATCTCCAAATGTACATTTTAAACAAAATCGCTATAATTATTTTCGAAATATTTTGAATTTTCAAAAATGTATCATCAGTAAACCACTCTAACAAATTTCTACCCATAAACCAATTATACAGTGCTATATGTCACGGCAAACAAATCCTATAAATGCATTTTAAACAAAATTGGTAAAGCCATTTTCGAAATATTTGGAATTAAATAAATCCCTCCCCCCTTTCCGTAAACTTCACTTAATTTGACGGCAAGGGTCAAAATTATAAGAAATCTATAGGTATTTCCCTGCAAAATCTAAATTTCAAGTTTGAATAAAACCCATTTAACCGTCTAGGTTTTATGGTCAGGGATAGACAGCTATGTGGACAGACCGAATTGTCAAATCCACTTTTTTGGGCTAGTTTTCACACAAAAAGTAAAGATTCGTCATAATGTCGAGATCAATTTTTATAACGATCACAATACTTTCTGTCAATATGAGAAAATAAAAATATATCAGTTTTGTAGGCTATTAAATATAGAGTCAAGCCAATTAATAATAACCAATTATTAGAGTTTAAGGATTAACACTTATTTTTTAATATATCTAAATTTACTATGAATACTGGTTTTAGTTTTCAGGCCAGGGAAAATTAAATTTACTCAAACTAACTCAGTAGATGATAGAAAACTAAAAGGGGGAAAACATTCTCAGATTAAACAAAGGCCTTCTCACACATAATAATCTGTTATCCATGTGGCTAGCCCAATATAACATGCATAACCCAGACGTATTATAAGTCACACTGCTATTTTGTACAAGATGTATAAAGCACGATGACATGTATATAATCAGTAGAACTTTTTTTTATTGTAATTCAAAGTCCAGGGGATATCTAAACATTTCGAAATACCCAAAACTCTATTTTTATTAGTATCAAGGCAGGTTGGTACGAAATAAATTAATAACTTCAAATATGCTACATATAGACATACACATGTTATAAATGCTATATAAAACACACATACATGAAAAAAATAAGGTAAATTTAAACACAAAATATAAAAAAATTGGGAAGGTTAACATAAGAAAGCGTCACAAGATTACATTGTCACACAGAAGCAATGCCATTATTCCCAGTTTTATCTTTTACTATCCTTATTTAAAATTCTTGGTATATAGGCCTAAGTTTGGCTTAGTAAAGATCTTTAAGTTAGGTTTGAAGTGAGAACCAGAAAAAATTAACAATGTGTAGGCTTCAAACTATACAAATATTTCCTTCTAAAATTTGAACTAAATGGTGTTTTTTAACATTTGATTTAAATAGAAATTTAGTGGGGAATCTTAGTGGGTTTAAACAATCTAATTTTTCCAAATAACCAATGTCGAATTAGCCAGATCATAATGTACATATATATGTAAATATATATAATGTACATATATATGTACATATATATGTAAATATATATAATGTACATATATATGTACATATATATGTAAATATATATAATGTACATACGCATATATAATATAAATATATATAATGTACATACATATATATAATATAAATATGTATACTAATATAATCTGGATTGAAAGCAAAAAATACATAATATTAACCATCAAATTTTCAAATGTTGTTGTAAAAGACTTAACCCCTTGTATTGACGTATTGACGGTACAAGGGTATTGGGTCCAAGCCGCAGCTGTATTTAACATATTATATATATATTTTTTCAACACTTCCTAGCATCAGTTCGTGCTATCCTATTTTTATGTATTAATCACAATCCATTTTACTGACAATCTGCCGTTTAGCGAAGAGTATTTGGCAGCCATTTAGTCGGTAGCATGTTGCCGAACACATGTTCTCTTGTCAGTACTCCCAACTCAGCGGGTAAGAGCTTGTTATTTCAAGAGGCAGGCGTGATCCACTCCATCATACACATGTTTCGCACTTCAATGAATAAACAATACATGTGTGAAAACCCTTTAGTTTCAATTCACATCAAAGGGAAAAGAACGGCTCTTGCAAAGTCATGGTTCTAAAAAATTTGTTTTTACACCTTGCTTTACTTTTTTATTTTTTGCACTGTGTCTTACTACCCGTTCGATTAACACGCATGTGTACTAATTTCGTTAATGTGTTCAAGGATAAGGAAGGTTAAAATTATAGAAGTGTGCCCGTATGTGTGGAGGGAAAATGGAAAAAACATTTAAGAAAAATAACAGTACATTTGGAACATGAACCTCAATCTCCCCGTCATCGATAGACTAGTCTATTGAAAGAATTATGCCCTAAGCCATGACTACACCGAAGCGGGTTTGAATCCTTGCTAAGTTTCTGGAAGTGTTTTTTTCCGGGAAGACCTGACTATATTTATTCGTCATACAAGTTGGAGGTCTACATCTTTTTAGAACATAGTATATAAAAGGCACATGTTTATTCGAAGGCTCCAGAGAATACCATCCAAGGATAGAGATATCGCTTGGTATTGGTCATATTTCTACTGGTCCGAATGACCCCTCCTGTTTCTAGACTCGCAGGTAAGACAAGGTTCTGGTCCATCCATCTCTTCGGCCACAAGATTGAGGAGACACCTGCAAGATACGCCCTACGCTAGGTGGAGACTGGACAGTCAGGGAATGAATAAAGTTGGTATTATATTACCTATTGACATACGTCAGTTACGAAATGTGAATGATAGTATGTGATTGTGTGAACAAACAAATATATATATATATAATGTATCTATGTTTATATACATGGAGGGCTTGGGGAAGTAATGGACTAGGTCACAACGATAAAATGTATAGCTAACATTTAATTGGCTTCCTATACTTCTTTAAATATAGATCTAAAGATATGTGTGCTGATTTATGGAAGATTAAAATTTTGATCAAATTAAGGCAAAATTAGAATTATTTAGACTAATGAATTATTGATTTTTTAAACCATATATTTTAATATCAGAATAACAATTTGGTCGCATAGCTTAATTTTGCCCTAAGACCTATACAGATATTAGGGCAGTAGTACGTAGGGAAGTGGCGGTCGACTAGCCTGCCGGTTACGGGGAGATTGAAATTCCGAGTCTCAGTCGAGTGTACCGAGGGTAGATTTTCCAAAATAGTTTTACACTCTCCCTCCGCGCAAATGTGGGTACACTTCCTATACATATTACCTTCCTCACCCTCTTTAAACCTTTAGCGTAATTAGTACATGAGCGTATAGCCCGAATGGGTAGTAATACGTAGTGCTAAAAATAAAAATATCATACTTAAAATTCACTTATCCCATGATATCTCTGGGTTATAATTTTTATCCTTGTTCGGTCCGCTATTTCAAGTTCACATGTGCCAAAAATTAAACAAAATGCTAAGTATTGGTCCTATTTGTATCTTACAAACCTTATTAATTATAATATTTATCAAATTTTATTAGTATTTAGGTACTAGAGACTCCAAACTTGGGAGAAAAAAATTGTAGAAATGATAAACAATTTAAATTTGAATAAGTTAGTACATTTTATTTTAAAAAATTTAAAATTAAGATACGTAGATTTAAATGAACATGTTAACTTTATTTTTATCATGGGTTTGTATTTATCAAAATATTCCACCTTTAGGAAAGGATGCAATTCATTTATTTTATTCTTCAAGGACTTTCACAACCAAAATCGATGTAGGGTAGGAGGGGCAGATTTGTCCATTAATAAAATTTGAAGATTTATGAGCTATCGTTCCTTTTTCTCAAAATGTAACATAATACATTGGGCTTACGGCAACACTTTTCAAAACTAGTACATTCTATAATAAATGCTATAAGATAGTATAAACAATTAAACTTGGAATTTAATTGCCCTATAGTCTCTTAGTTGGTTATCTTATACAAGGTAGAAAGTATAAACAATTAAACTTGGAATTTAATTGCCCTATAGTCTCTTAGTTGGTTATCTTATACAAGGTAGATAGTATAAACAATTAAACTTTGAATTTAATTGCCCTATAGTCTCTTAGTTGGTTATCTTATACAAGGTAGATAGTATAAACAATTAAACTTGGAATTTAATTGCCCTATAGTCTCTTAGTTGGTTATCTTATACAAGGTAGATAGTTTTTTAATCTCTCCCGTCTTACTACCTCTTCATATTGTAGGCTACAGATTTATGATAATTAGGCTACTATTGATTGAGAGGAAGGATTAATTTAAAAGGAAATGTACCCACATTTGCAAATGAAATGATGAAAAACCACCCTCAATAAACCAGATCGGGATTTGAATAGCATCATCGGTCAATTTTAATCAAAAACACATTTTGCTATTTATTTTCTTGTAAAAAATGGTTTAATCATATTTATAGGGTGAAAGTGTTGTTTTTTTCTGATATAATGAACGTTTAATCAATTATTTATTCATGCAATGAGAAAGTTGAAAGTTTTAATGCCAAAATTACAGATACAATTGCGTCTATGTACAACGTCATCTGTAATATATTCACTTCATTATGGTCCTCTTTTTTTTAAAATGGTAAAGGAGGGGTGAAAGGGTGCGCAACATTAAGTTACTAGTAATGTGTTTTTTTTAGGAGACGGTGATAATTATTTCATCCATCTTTGTATCTCCGTCTCACTCTATCTTTGACGCACCCTGGAAAGTCTGAACACGTTACTTTACTCGAGAAGATTAACTTGTCACATAACAAAAGAACACCATTTGTCACAGCGGGTCCAGTTTTTGTTCGTGATAGGCCATCTATATAAGTCATTTAGTAGGTGTTTCTTTACCTGATAGTCCTCCTTCAACCCCACCTCCCCCTAATGCTTGGTCTCCCCCTTCCGACATTTTGTACACCTTGAGAATGGTTTATTTTATACAAAGAAAGTCGTTAGCAAGACCAATAAATATGAGTAACTGCTTGCTGCGTTCTTCGTTAGAAAATACCCGCCACGTAGCATGAAGAATCTATTTGATGTATCACTTCTTTAGGGTATGGAATAGGAGTGGCTGAGTTCTTTTCAATGCTTTGCTATTGGTGGATTACATGTCGCTTACGATGACCTAATGACAGACCGCACGAAACTAGATAAGTGTTACCCTCGCTATGCAGGCCTAATGATGAGTAAAGATCTGAAGTTAAGATTATAACTTCATGTATTTTCGAGAATGAATAAACAACCTTTTTTTTGTTGTAAATAAATGACAACTATTATTTTTAATGCGTGTTTTAAATTATAGGCTCACTGAGAAATATGTAAAGACAGCTTTGTGACAAGGATAGTATTTCCTATAGCTAGGTTTAAAATTGCGTCCACAAACTATTTCAAGCGAAGATAATAATTATTAAACTGGTGGTTCTGTGAGCCTATAATTTTCCTATCATTACTATTCTGAAGATTTATTTTTGGAAAAGTTTATCTTTGAATTTCAAGTCAAAATATCTCTTACAGTTTCTCCTTGGATTTAAATTTATCTTTGTCTTTGATGATCAAATTAGATAGAAGACTAAATAATACTATATTCAAAGGTTAGGAGAATACTGCATTGAACATTATATGTTAACACATGATGGAACAAAAATGTTTTTGTGTCATAGAATACATTTTTGTGAAAGGTAGTTGATTTTTTTTAGTACCGCATCTTACTACCCGTTAGGATTGCACACTAAATGTAGTTTTAATCATTAAACACGATGGAACAAAACACGATAAAACATTTTCTTCCCATATAGTATCTGTATTCGTCCAGATGGAGGAAATTGATGGGGAAGTAGCTTTGTTGTTGTTGTTGTTGTTGTTGGGAGTGGTTGGTGATGCTTCTTGAAGAACAGGAACGCGATATCTGATATATCTGAGTTCACCCAATGTTTAAAAAAGGGACGGATAAAATCTTTGTTATGATAGTCCTTAAGATTAAAACTGTACAATGCAGGTCTTTCCATTTGAAAACACGCAATAAAGAGAGCTCCACACATAATAACACAACAATGCGTAGTTCCATAGTGTGACAACACGTAATGTTTGATGCAGTTTGCAGCCAGCCTAATAGAGAATAGCCATTGCTCACGTGGCTATATATATAAACCTTCTAATAGATGTAAAATTTATATATACTCGTATATATCACACGTTATTCGGTCTAAGTCACAAGAATGTCCCTGCCAAATTGTTGAAACGGGTCAACTCATTTAGCAGAACAAAGAGACAGCTGTACCAAACGGCTGAGCAAAAACAGTATATTTGCTCCACTCGGTCCAAAACATGACTAAAAAAAATAGGCTAGTGATATACTCGAGACCATATTAAATAATTTATTGTAGACATATTTTGACACTAATTTAGGTGATAGTAGCGTTGAAATGTTTAGTTAAAACCTATAGGATGCTTATATAATTTTAATAATACTAGAGGCAATTTGTTTATGTATACCTGTATGTAAATTATAAAGATAGCACTGCTTGGTTTAAAATAAAAGCAACATTTGTTTTGTGAACTTTGAATATAATTTCAATGTTAATAAAGTTAATTTATGCTCTATTCTACCAAAGATTAATAATTTTTAACATAATTATTTCTACCTTAAACAAGCAACAACCATAATACCCAACCCATAATATTAATTTCAATTTAGGGGAAGTTAATTAAATATTAATATATTTGCCAATTTTTCAATACACCACTTTAAATTAACGACTTTGATTTGACGGATTAATGTAAAAGGCTATTGTATGCGTGATACCCAATGAACACAAACCAATACTAGTGTACATAAAAAGTAGGATCTATCATTTTAATTTCTGCTCCATTAAATTTATCACCATCTTGAAGTTAAAAGAAAGTTCATCAGAATTTGACAGGAGAGGATAAGGGAAAATCTCATTGAAAATAAAAATGTTTAAACCTCCTTATACGCCCCCCAGAGCTCCCCTTACCCCTGACAGGGGTTCAAATAAAATAAACTACCAGCACTAGCCTTGTGTTTGTTTCAAAACAATATATTGTCAAGTATAATTGATTACCTATCAAAATGTTCGTGACAGCAAACTAAAATTAACAAATTATTCAAATAATTAAGTTGGCGTTTTTTGTTAACATTGGATGGTACAATTAATGCTGGAGGTTTTAGTAAGTGGATAGCGCACTTGAATTACTTAGCATATTTGATTTTAAATGAATCCGCTCAGTCCATCATCTCTCCAGGCTCATAAACTTGGATATTTTCTTACAAATACAACTTATTCTCGGATTATTTAACTAAGCAAGTATTTTCATCACCACGTCTTACTACCTGTTCGGTGACGAGGAAGATTATATTTAGAGTAAGTGTGCCCGCATTTGCTTGGAGGGATAGTGGTTAATTATTTAAGAAAACCACCCTCAGTACACGCGAACGAGATTCGAACCTCTATTTCCTCGTTATCGGAAGTCTAGTTTACCGCTATAGTAGTGCCTTAAAACATACAGCAACCTAAGCGGTTCCTTAGCAAGGCTATAATCTTTTCTGGAACTAGTGAAATAAATTATAAATTTATTAAACCAATAAAAGATCATTTTCACGAATACGTCTGCAGCAGTATCGTGTCGTGGCTTATTACCAAGTTAAGCAGAATTGTTTAAACGCTACATGTGATTGTGTTCTCGTCACTCAAGAGAGCGGAGCCTATTTTACGCTTGGTCAAATGGGGACAAATTGGGTGAGAACATAACACAGGTACAGTTATAACAAGCTCGACTTAATCTGGAAGCACACCACGCAACGCAACTGCCAATATAGGCCTAGATAGAAAGACGACTGGGTATCAAAGTTCACCCCCTAGAATGTAAAAAAGTTCACATGAAAGTAGAAGGTCTTGAAAGCAACTAGGGTTCCTCCCACCCTTGCGTCCTTAAAACCTCCTGAATACTCTTAAGAAGGCCCTAGCGCCCTCCGGATACTTAGCAGTGATTTACGTACGCAATTTCCCTTCCTCGCTCCCATACTATCGCTCTTGATACAACACCACCCCCTCCCCCTTCTTCTACCCGAGCTACCACCCGAAAACTTGTACTTTGCGAAACCTCAAACTCATCCCTTAGCTTTCCACAACCCTCATCCCGTCTCTTCAGATTCACCCCCTCTCTTGTAGGACGCAACGGCTCACGTCTTCCAGTGTAGTTTTCTTCTTTATAGGTACACTTCCCGCAAGTAGGCTACACAATGCTTGGATGGAAAAAAATATAGAGCATACAATGTTTTATATATATATAGTAGTGCCACGTGGACTATGGCGTTGGTCTCATCTGGTCTGGTTGATCGGTGACAAAGAGGTTAGAGCTAGGATCCAAGACTAGTGTAATGAGGTGTTTTTTTCTTAGAGAGTTTTTAACGCTTCCTCTCAGAAAATGTCTGGCCCTATAGCTTCGTACTTCCTCTTTCCTATCCCACTAGGATTAATATTCAGATAGCTTGGACGCGTGTTAAGACATGGGTGTATTTAAATTCGTGTGGTGTATATTGTTTATAGAGATAAACTATATAACGTAGGCCTATGTACTTGTACGTTTTGGTGCAGTCCATAGTCTATTTGTGACAAAATTAGTTTGATGAAAATGGACTGATCAACTAAGGTAAATTTTTAGCCAAGTGCACCAACATTCGTATTTATCAAATACAGGAAAACAAAAATAAATACTTAAGTGTACCTGGTCAGAGATAAACACCAGGTAATCTGAGCACAGGTACGTTTATTACGCTAACAAACTCCTAACATACAAACATGATTATTCTAGCTACTATCTACCGAGCGTAGTGAAGGTCCTATATTAACTCGACCATTGTACAGAAAGATAGACCAACACACTAAATGCCCAACTGTTTTTCCGAGATTAATATCAAGTGTTTGGACCAATTTTAGCAAAATTGGACTGGGAAACCCTTTAAACTTATTTTGGCCGAACATCATATGTGTTTTTTCCCTTAATTTTGACATCTATTGATAAACTTATTTCTTAAACCTCTGGTTACTTTCTATTAATATAATGTACCATCGAATGTGGTATTCATTTGTTTTCTGTTTAACTTGATTATCAAAGGAAAATATGTACTTCAAATCCAAGGAGAAACTATGGGAGATATTTCCACTTGAAATCCAAAGAGAAATATTGAGATTGCAGTAATGATAATAGCATGAAATATCTCTTAACATGTATTTAGCATTTTTTGAATGGAGGGAGCGGGATCTAATTTGCACTGGGGCATTTAGGTTGAATTCTTGTAAATTATATTTGAGCCTGTAGAGTTAGACAATAATTATTGCGAATGTAATCGTCATCACCAAAATTAAATAGTTTCAAAATTTTAGTGAACTTTATTATTGGAGTATTTAGTAGCCATATAAGTAGGCCTGTATTTTTTAATAAAAATATGTACTTCAATATATATTAAATACTAATGTGACTTCTGGTATCACAATAATTTAATTATTTTGAGGAGGTGAACTGGGTTAAACTCTGCCCTATATAACCTATGGCCTTACATTCGCTCACGTGTTTATTATTGTATGTGATCAGTGTCGTGTGGAGTGTTGCCAGGGTGAGAATAGTAAGTCTATACTGTACCTGTGAATGTAATCATTAGTCAATAGAACATTCATCGGCCAGGTAACAACAAGAATACATTCCCGTGTAAAGAATAAACCTGTGTATGATTGGCCAAATGGCTACCAGGTGGGTGAGATCATATCACAAGGGCAGTTTAAACAAGCTCTGCTTACTCTGGCAACCCTACACGATAATCCACTGTGTGGGAACAGTTTATTTGGCCAAATCTCCTGAACAGCCCTTGACGCTGATTACATTATCTTGGTTTCAGAAGACCTGTTAATTCAACATATATACACTTACCCCCGATTTTCTTTGGATTAGACTGTACTTCAACGAACAAAACTTGGAGAAAACTTTATATTGCTGAACCAACCTTAGCTCACCCTCCACCCCCTCTCGTTCTATACCCCGCTTTAGCTCCCTCCCAGCTTTGCTCCCCCGTACCTCCAACATCCTAACTCCTGTTCCGAAAGCGCCATTCTCTAATTAAACAACCGTTTTAATTAACACAGTAAATTATATCTTAAATTAAATTCCGTTATCGTGTAACATATATTCGCGGTCTTGGTAATGGCGTCCATCTTTTTTCACCCGCACAGCGAGTTCAGGCGAGAGAGAGAGAGCGAGAGAGAGAGAGAAAGGAAAGTTAGCGCATTTAAAAATTTGAGGATTAACTATTACGAGGAAATTAAAGCTGATGTTATTTCGGCTCATATCTCGACATTTCAGGCACAGGGTAAGATTAGTCCAGAAGGGTGGGCTTAGAAAATTTCATCGTGGAATTTCTAAGACGTTTTGAACATCATCTGTATATTAATATTAATTTTTATTTAAGAATTATATTTTAGAAAGGCGTTTATTTCCTTCAATAGTAGATGAGTGGTTTTGTTTTCATTAATGATTAATGTTTCTTTAATTTAATTGATTTTAAATCAAATTTTAAAATATAAGTCTAGAGCTTATATATATATATATATTTTTTTATCCCGGACTTGCTTTAATTCAATAATAATTTTCTTATTTAACATTAATATAAAAATAATTTTTTGCAGAAACATTTTGATTTTAATGGCAGAATAGTGGTTAGTAATAATAATCGTGTATTCAAAATTATTCTTTTACAAAGCATACCGGGGTACATTGAAAATTTACTTATGCATGCATACGCCAAAGAATAAAATATCCTGGATTTACCAAAACTCGCAAAGCTAGCCGATAAATCTAGAGATTCGTATCACACCTGATTGTCTAGTTTAGAAATTTACTCCTTTCTTAGTACTATGGCGGATGGATTTCCACAAGTGATTTTGCCTGTGTATCTACAACCCTCATTCAATGCTAATGCAGATACACTTATTCTAAAAAATATTCTTCTCATGTCTACATTTAGATTAATCCATTAATTGCATTTTTGACTAAAGCACTACTAAAGTAAATGTAATTAAATAAATAATGAAGTTGATTAAGGAATAAAAATACTGTATGTTAATTAGTAATTATAATTATTTTAGCAGAACTACTTGTTTGGGCTATACGCATATGTATTAATTACACTAATATATTAGGTATGAGGGAGGTTAAATTTAGAGGGAATGTACTCGCATTTGCGTGGAGAAAGTGTATAACACCATTGAGGTAAAGACCCCCTCAGTACAGCCGACGTGGGTTCAAACCCGAATCTCCCCGTCATCTGTAGCCCAGTGAGAATAACACTTTCGGGCTTAGACCATGCAGTCACCAGATAATCCAGGGAAATTAGACAATACATTGTCATACTAACGAAAAAATTCAGAAAGTTTTGAAACTTTGCAGGAACATTGTTGAAGGCGTTAGAAATTAAATAAAAGAAAGTTCTCACATCCACCGTGGTAGTTCTCCCCCCCCCCCNNAGAAATTAAAAAAAAGAAAGTTCTCACATCCCCCGGGGTAGTTCTCCCCCCCCCCCCTTAAAATGGGGAAAACCACCCCCAAATATGATTAACCTCTTTTATCTGATGAACAATTCAATTTTAGGCAAATATGCTAGTATAAGAAAATGTTTGAAACAAAATTTACAACAAGAAATGTTATATTCATGTTTTGCGTGCACTAAATTTTACTCGTGAAAATGCGTCTATAACACAAGGGTAAGTTGGAACGTACTTTTAAATACGTGCCTATCGCGGTTTTCACAGTTTTTATGTATGATTTACTCGGAAACTATTTATTTTACGCAAAAAAAAAAATACCAAGAATAAAATTGTTGAGCGGTACATTGTCCATAGAATACGCCATTTAGTGTTTTTTTTAATTTGTCGCTATCCAAATTATGTCAACAATATACGCTTTGGCTTCAGTGCCCTATGTGTGTGCTGGTCATGCGTACGCCAGACTAATTCGAGCTTATTTATTGACGTAAACTGCTTTGTCTAAGATAATTATCAACGAATGCTAACAGAGAACACATGCAGCAAATTATCATCAATTTTAAAACCACTCCACCTAAGTTTGACGATGTACAAAGTATTATTTCTGTTGAAAACCTAAGATTGAAGTTTTATTAGCACATTGAAAAACTACGATTATTGGGGTGAACAGCACAATCATGGCTACTGTATTTTGAGCTTTTTAATATCGCGAGTGATACATTTATTGAATCGGAGCGTATGGGTAGTTGGGAGTTGCATCTAGATTGTGTTAAAGCTAAGCTTCCAATTTTTCATGCAAGTGTTCATTTTATATAGGTCAAGTTGAGCTTCTAAATATGAATTACTAAAAATAAAAAATGACGACAGAGTTTCAGAAATTCATTAAAGAAGGCTTCTTCACCATTCGTCGTTCTGAGAAGCTCTGGTGTGGTGTATGGTCAGATAGAACAGACCATAGAACAGACTCCGATGAAAAACATGAAAAGTGTTGGAACTATCACCTATGGAAGAGGCTTCACTGGCATTCTTCTAAACAAAAAGATCTTTGAATTACCAGTAGCGTATCACGTGTGTGCCAGTATGGAGAAATTTTGTGCATTAAATAATGAAAGCAGCCATCACCACGTCAAGTTGTGAGATTTAATAATGAGTACAGACAAAGAGGACTGTGAAAAATTTATGAAATGGCTACAACGACATTCACCATTCATTAATAACTCCAATCTTGTGTCACTATATAGCGGTGCTGTCGCTACAAAAGACAGCGATTGCTACAAAGCAAAATATATCGGCGAAAAATTATTAAACGATACTGTAACAGTAGAAAGCCTGTTTAAGACTTTTAAGATGAGTCAATCAAATCGGGTAAAGCCAATTTCCTTTATGAACAATACAGTTAAAGTCAAAGACAATGACATTCAGATTGGTTCAACCCTGCCATTTCAACAAATTACCTGCACTGTTCATTCAACACAAGATTTGAAAACCTACTCTACTTATCATATCGCTTCAACGCCTCTTTCCATATTTGACAAAAAAAGGTCTGATAAGAAAAAGTGTTGACTTCAATGACTGCGAGTTCATGATTGAAGGAGGCTATTTGGTTCACCGCTTAGTATGGCCAAACCGAGGGACATTTTTGAACATTCTTACCGCTTGCGTCGATTACGTTAGAAAATATTATGGTCAAAGAATAACCGTTGTATTTGATGGTTTCTCAGATAAAGATAATAGCACAAAGAGTATGGAACGTCAACAATAACTTATGTAACGCATATAACCTGAAATGATTTTAGATGAAAACACAGCTGTCTTTAAACCACAACATAATATGTCCCTGAGCAATCTCATCAACAAGGAGCGTTTAATTTCACAACTAGTTGAAAAGTTTGAGAGCAAAGGAATTAGAGCCATTGTTGCCACGGAAGACGCTGACTTGTTAACTGTACAAACTGCTGTAGGAAATTTTAATCAGTGCGAAACAGCTGTCATCGTAAAGCAAGATATTGAACTACTAACTCTAGCCATTGCTCTTTCTCCTTCCAATAAAGATATTAAATTTTTGAAAGAAGAGAAGAGGTAAAATAATAAAATAATTTATATTTATCACGATTTTCAGTCGTCGAAACTTATGAAGAACCTCAGAGAAGCAATGCTTTTTACCTACGCTTTTGGCGGTTGCGATACAACGTCGCCATTTTTTTTTCCAAAGGAAGGGCACATACGATCAACTTACTCAACAGCAAAAATGATTTGCAAGAGATTGTGCTAATCTTTAATAGTCAAGAATCAAGCCATGAGGAAATCGCAAGGACAGGAGTATGATTTAATCTCGCTTTAAACAAAGATCCTCTTGTATAACAAAGTCTCAACCACTACAGATTTTTAACTTTCAACAAACGTGTTGGTAAAGCAGACAATACTGTGTTATTGTCTAAACTACCTCCTAAATCTGCTGCTGCGCGTCAGCACTCCTACCACATGTTATAACAAATTCAGACATGGCAAGGCAATTCATTAAATCCTACACACTGGGGATGGAAAAAAGCCGATAACATCTTATCATCTATTCCTACAACTGAAGCACCAGCCCTAGTATCAATTCTAACTCTGATTTCATTCATCTGCAAATTAGGATGTGGAAATAATTCGGATGTGCAAGAGCTGGTCTATGCTGTTCGACCATGTGCTCCCATTGCCATGGCCAGGCCTGCCTAAATGCTGAAAGTGCAGACACTATCGATGATGATGTTGACGCTGATATACCATAATCTGCTATTTTGAAAATACTGAGCTGGACTTCAGTGGATTACTAGGGAAATCCACTCTCAAAAAAGTGCACCTGCAGCTCTACCTTAAGAGTGGCTTGAAATACGAAGTGCTCAGTAATTCTGGTAAAGTTTTTTTAAATATAGCGACAAATTTAAAAAAATATACATAAAATTCTATATTTTATGGACAATTTACCACCCAATAATTTTATTCCTAATCATCTTTCACGTAAAATTAGTATTTTCTGAGTAAATCATACATAAAAACTGTGAAACCCGCGATAAGGCAAGTATTTAACAACTTACCCTTGCCTTAGAGCCGCATTTTCGTGAGTAATAGTCACTACACGCAAAATATGAATAGGACATTTCTTGTTGTATATTTTATTTCAAACATTTTCTTATACCAGCATATTTGCCTAAAATTGTAAGGGTTCAGCAGATAAATGAGCTTTATCGTATTTGGGGGTGGTTTATCTAATTTTAAGGAGGGAAGCTACAAAGGTAGATGAGAGAATCTTCCTTTATTTAATTTCTAACGCCTTCAACAATGTTTCTGCCAAGTTTCAAAACTTGATGAATCTTTCCGTTAATAAAACCTAATTTCACTGGACTAAGAATGGGTTCCCTTGAATTGATATTTCAAACTATAAATATTGATCCAGAATGAGGTCTTGAACCCAAAAAGACCTAGAGAAATAAATTCTCTTGAGAGCTTGATACATAATATTGTCCTGTCTACATCTACCTACGATGTAGTAGCGGTATATTAGTGTGATATAGTCGCAAGATGCGATTAACATATATTTCACCAGTCTGTTCGCCTTGGGGCTGTGAAAAACTTCGACTGGAAAGTTCTGTTAGAGGGCCAAGGGGGAATAAAAGTGGGAGGCTGCAGAGGAAGAGTGATGAATATGAAAGAGGAAAAGGGAAGAGGCATAAGATTCCGTAGAAGAACTGCGTGGGAAGTACGGGAGGTTGGAATATCTTAAAATGGGGATTTACCGTGATGGAACGCAGATAGCTATAGTCAAGAAAGTGAAAATGGAAAGATAAAATTCGTGTGTGTGTGGAACGAAGATGAAAGCTAAAGTGTGTGGTAGGGTAAAAGAGAGATGTTGAGGACGCAGGTGGATTGTTACTTATGCCTTTCTCCTCATTTTTATTACCAGACAGAATATACAACACGTTCTTGGGAGTAATTCCTCCAGACCTTACCCGTAAAGTCTCGTGTCAGTGTTTTTTTTTGTTCTTATTAGGTATTATCACTGTTTTGGGCATCTTTTAATTACGCTAATGGAATAAAGCTGAGGAAGCTGGAATATTTTAGAGAAAATGCAACAACATCTGTATGGAAGGAGGGTGTAAAAATTTTTTAGCAAAAAAAAAAACCCTCTGTACACTATACCGTAATTTGAACACACCATCCCCGGTAAGCCAATATAAACACATGAGTGATGCGTTTGATAATTCGACACCCTATGAGAGTTTCTTTAGTATTACTGTCAATGAATTCGTATTTAATCTGCAATTTTATATATTGTCACCAATTACGAACAATGAATTATTTTTGGAAGTCAATGTGGGAATTTAGTGAGAAATTGAGCATTTTGCATAGCAACCCAATTTTTACAAATATGAAATTAAGTTGTGAGAAATAGTTCGTGATTAAATTTTTAATTATAAATTTAAAAAAATACAATTTCAATCTGTAATTGAAGGCTTCTACTAAATGAGAACTGTTGGTTTTGTTTTGACAAAACCGTGACTTTGAATTAAATTCCTCAGAACAGGGGTGTTCCATAGCACCCGATGACGGGAGATCGTTGTTCGATCCCAGTTGGGTGTACTGAGAGTGGTTACCCCCCTAAATGGTTTCCACTCTCTCCACACATATGCGGGTACTGTTCCTTTAAGTTACTCCTCCCTCCTCACACCCTTAGCTTAGTTAGTACATAAGACGTATAGCCTGAACGGATAATAAGTCACAATGTTAGTAAAATATGCGATAACCAAAACAATGATAGACCTATATCTCTTTAAAATATTTTTGAAGAATCATATTCACAAAAGTTTAAATACGGAAAGATAAAAATATTGTATAATAGGAAATCAGTTATTATTCATCTTTTACTAACAGGTTATATTATTGTATTCTTTTAAATAACTGATTTTCTATTATATATATTATATATCTTTAAAACATTTGTTAAAATAATTTTAATTATTTGTTTTCATTAGCCTATTAGAATAGTAAATTTTCAATTTATTCTCTAAAGTTGGTCAGTGAGCGAATTTCAATTATCACTATTAGAGGAAAACGCCTCATTAAACTCAATTTAAACACTGCTATGCAATTAACAATAATATAATAAAATATTCACAGAGATCATTAATCTAAATTAATCCTTTCAAAATTCTATACAAATATAATTTAACTTTTATTATAATTATAATTCATGCACCAACTGCAGACCTATTAAGTAGATACATATTTCAATGGATTTATAATGAAAAGTTTCTCGCAAAAAGTTAGTTTAGTTACACATTTGTTTTATGTGTGATATAGGCAAATCTGATGTCTAAAAATACAGGGTCTAATCCTCCATCATCTTAGTACAAGGTTCGCATATTTCTGAAACCGGAGATAGATTCTCTCAAGGTAGACATACAGACATAAAAACAGCCACGAGAATACAAAGAACTACATTTTCTACCGGAATTTCTTCGTCACAATACATTTCTAACATTTGGAAAAAATACTTTGTCCTCAAAGATTTGGAAACGTATCCGTGTTACCGTTTGTTTTCACAGAAGGGCCTTAAGTCGTTGAACTAAATTCTCGTAAATATAGAACATGTTTAATTTTCTGTGTGTGTTATTTTATTATAAACTGTTTGGTATATTACTATTTTTATTTGAATTATGTAACGTGAACTCTCTGAACTGACTGATATTAGAACACGACTTATAAACTAGCTTGAATCTAAGACTGACACAACACTCAACCCCCTGACGTTAGTACATCACTGTAAAAGGGAAAAACCTGCATTTCACCGATGATGTATTATTTTACAGCCATGTCAGGAATTGAATCGGAGACCCTCAGCTACCAACTGAGCTAGGGCGTCGGGACTGGTCTATATGATTCAAACACATAATTTTAGAGCTTAAAAATAAAGTATTATTCATGAAATTACTTAAAATTCTTAAATTTTTAAAGACTCAAACATTTTATAAATCTAAATAGCTTCTTAATAATAACCACTAATAATTGATTTATTTTACAAATTCAGTTTTTATCCTATATCATATATTTAATTTTAAAAGGTGGTTTTGATTTAGTAAAAATAGATATTAGGGTATATTCTAAGATAATCAATTATTTAGATTACTACTTATTTCGGGTTTTTGGGAATAAACTCCGAATTACTTGTAGGTCCATTCAGTAAGATGAGATTTGTTGGGGTTATTTAAGTGTGTTTTAAACAATAATCTTCTGAATACATAGAGAGATAAGGTAGGATGGCTTCAGAACTTTCTTACCATCCTCATTATATTGATAGAGCATAGTTTTGTTTAAGAAAATGTATCTTAACGTTCTATCAATTAAGACTTCCAACAGATTTCTTTATTATAGAGCACTTACAAAGAACATGTGAGTGGTAGCATCTCCAAGGCCAGCCATTTCGGTTCTAAAATAGTTCATTTAAATTCTTCAAAGATACATTCCCTTTATATTTAAAGGTAGCAGTCTTACCATGACGTATTACACTATGTTGTAACATAAAAGATAAGGTTTAGTGTAATATATTAAGGAGAGACCACAATATTTCAGGGTAAATGAAGTGTAAGCCCTACACAATTATATAATTTTCACTTAGTGATTCAAGTAGGCCTATAGCACATGGAACCATAAGAATATAATTGATATTATATTAAATAGCTTAATCGTGCAATTTAGACAAGCGAAGTTTGCTACACTGGTTATCATCATTAAGGGAACTGCATGGTTACTCTTGGGGAAACAGCTTTGTTATTTCATTGTTTTCATGTGGTCAATATCCCTTCAAATATAAGACAAGTTTCACGACGCTGGTTAGTCGAGGCTGCCATTAACTCCTTACTCCAGCACACCACCTTCCGACATTACTGTTGTCAAATCTCCTTGCTCTCAGTTAACAGAAAGAGCGAAGATAAATATTTTCTCCATAATACCTGCAGTTTCCTCAGCAATGATATTGGATGTAAGTTAAAAATATGTTATACCGTATTGTAGTTGGTATTAAATGTGAAATGTGCATAATAAACAAAGTAAAATACACGTACGGTTTTTCAGGGCTTGATAAACACGTATATTAATAGAATTTTCCGCTTCTACAAGGGAACAGGTAAGTATTATATTAAGGTGGGTTATCCGCACGTACATCGAAGGCTTATAAAGTGGTCCATAATTGGCAAAAGTTGGATAACACTGCTCTAGGTGAAATGCTGTGAATTTAGTTAAAACTCATCCTAATCGCTCTTTTGTACTTATCTTGATTTTTTGGACATTCTAAAAGTGGTAATAAGATGCATAAACCTAGGTAACGCTATTTTTTGCGGGTAAAACTGAAACAAAAGTTAAGCCCTTCTTTCGTAGCCGTTCCAACAGAAGTGTTCACCTAACAGGTGCGTCGTGTGTATTTGAGACACGTACTGGTTCCCATATTCACACAATCCCTGCTGCAAGGCTAGGGATGACTGCAAAATACCAAGGGGTAAAAGGAGAGCAGGGGAATAAGGAGGTAACGTATCAAGAAATAGCCCTCATGGGGGGGAGAAAAGGGCAAGAGGAGTAGGGGGACGTCGATATCCTGTCTTTGAGACTGTTTCATTCCCGAAAGTACTGGGCCCCTTTAGGTACAAACTATTCTTATAAAATTTATATATGCCTCATTTGGAAAGGATTAGAAATAATATCTTCATAAGTAAACGAAACAGAAGAACGCGCTACTTCTCATAAAACCACTAGAAATTGAAGGGTTAGTCTTAATCTTTCCAATAAGAGCTATAAAGGTTAATAAATATGACAATGGGATATTAATTTAATTAGTATATTTTATATTGCCTACATTTCGCACGCCTTACCTGTTCAGGCTATACGCATGTTTGCAAATTTCTATATTGGGATAGGGATGGCATTTGCGTGGAAGGACAGTGGGAAAACATTTAGTAAAAACCAACCTTAGAAGACCCGATCGAGATTCGAGTCCCGATCTTCCCGTGATCAACAGGCCAGTCTAACACTAGAGTGACGCCTTAGACCAGTGGTTCTCAAAACTATTTCATCTGATATGGTAGATCATCATATTCCCACGTCTCATCCCTCCCCCCTATTTTTTGGTAAGTTTATAAAATGTCTTTTTAAATATTGCTTTTTAGTCACTTATTTAATTTATACTGACAGAAAATTGGTATAAAAATTACTGAAAACCAGTGTGATGTTCGGAACTGTTTTTCATCATTTCTTGAATATTGGGTTTTATGTTTGTCAAGAGCTCGCCACAAATCACTTTACACTTCAAGTCGACAAAGCTGTTTAGTTTTATGAGAGTCAGAGTTAAAAACTCGGTTGTGTGGGCACGTGGCCGCCATGTTAGCTAAGATGGAGGGTAGAGAGGAGGGTTGGGGGCAAATCCGAGGCTTAAGGACTATAAAATAAACAGATCTACGCGTACGAGTGTCTTGCTATTTGGTTGATCACCTAATTTTTTTTACAACTGGCGGGCAATATTGCCAATACCGCAAGAAGAACTCATCTTCATTTCTTTGCAAAAGTGAATGAAATAAAACATGTCTTCAATTCTTATCTGATTTTTTAACTTCATTTTCTAATTATTCCACGCCCGCCTCCCTCTAGAAGTGATTCACGCCCCCCAGGTTGGGAACCACTCCCTTAGACCATTCGGCCACTGAATCTGGTATAAATAAATTGATGGTATTAAATGATTTTCCGATGTTTTAACATTTATGATTTGTTGATAGTTCCTTTTTTTTTTAATCTTTGGAATTTTACAAATTTTCTTACTCTAAATGAACTATCTGGATAGGATTCAATTAAATATGCTTTATAAGTGCATTCAACACAATAATTAATTTTTAAAAAAATTGGAAATGTCTCTGCATTAACTTTAAAAGATCAAAACAGAAGACCAGTGCAAAGAAATCAACACTAAGAATATCACGTTTATTTCACTGTGCCCGGATACGAACTCCAGTTTCCCAGTTAACGATGACCAAGGTATATTTGATTCAAAAGTTTTAAACCACTCTGCATTAGTTTTAAACTACATCAGATACATTTCTAGGGTCTTATAGGTTAGGATTCCCAGTGGTGCTAAAATGTATTATTTATGTGATTCGAAAGCAGGTGAGGTAGTAGTGATTAATCTTTTACTATAAATTTGGTCTCAAATATTAATATTATTATTATTATTATTAGCACCGCGTCTTACTACCCGTTCGGGTTATACGCACTTACGCTAATGTGAAATGGTAGGGTGATTGCGAGATGAAATGGAGGACCTACAGTTTAACGTGGAATCCGAACCACGGTGGAGGCCTGGCATTCCTCACATTCACAAGTTGTGATTAATACACGTCTTGTAAATATTAATAATAATCCTACAAACTTATTACACGTCTTTTAAAACAATTCATACATAAAGTGTCCATTTTCATTGGAAGAGTCTTGTTATCTGCAGTTGTCACTTTTGAAATATATTATCAATACCTATGAAATAACACTAATAATATAGGATAAGTTTGTCAATGTTTAGCGCCAAAAAAAAATCTAAGTTTGTATTTTATAAAAAGTCCTTCCTATAAGATAGCACTGTAATTATTAGTAAAATTCTGATAAGAAGGAGTTTCTATTGAATATTCACATTTTTTTGCAGTCCACGGGGATTAAATTTAGACTTTTATTTTTGTGTTAAATTAAGGGTATTGATACTATCTATCAAATGTTACGGCAGAAAATCTCATGACATGACGTATGCATACATTAAATAAGTTTTAATACCAGCCCTCTACTTAAGCTCATAGCTACTGTTTCGCAGTAATACTAAAACACAAAATGTTGGTCCATAGAAAGAATTTGATTATGAGGCATATAAAAGTTCTCAATTCATGTTTCATGCAATGAAGTCATCCAATTTCACTCTAGTCGATTTTTAATCCGTTCCTTCAAGAGGTAAGGCTTTGCAACCTTCCCGACATTTAGTATGCTTGTATTTACTAACGCATCTTAATTATTTCTAAATTCACATCGGATGGGAAATAGCCATGACTTTTTTTTGTTGAACTTTTAAAACAATTCGACTCAGTTTAGACAAATTTAAAAAATAAATAAGATATTTATTTAACAAATTACACTCAAACTTAGAATGGCCTGTGGAGGTGTTCAAGCAATAACCTAAATTTTATGCCTATGGGGCAGGGCCAAAAAATTATTTAACTAAGTAATTTTAATAAATTAGCCCAATTAATATTGATTTGATTTGAAATGGTCTATCCAACCCATGATAATTTTTATTTGATTATTTATTAGCAACTATTAATTAAATGAGGTCTTTAACAAAAATACATAAAAATGTTCCTTAGAATTTTTTTAATTGGCTTATAGTTATTAACATTCATTTAATTTTCTTCCTAATTTAAAAGTATATTTTTCATGAAAATATTATTTGTTATTTATTGTGACGATTTAATAACATCTTTATACTAAATTGTTGACCAAGACAATTTGGAATCCGGTATCTGACCAGATAGATCCCAACTTAATCCCAAAAAACACGGGTAGATTATTTTTACACGGTATGTTTGACTGGTGGAATGTCGTGAAGTGTTTCCAGGGTAAGCAGAGCTAATTTAAACTTTATCTGCTAAAAGTTACCAGCTCTAAGTATAGCACACATTGATCAAGTGTTAGTGGGAATATGTTTCTCATGTGAGATGTGTGGAGCAGAAACTATGTTTGATTGGTCAAATAGGAACACAGTGGGGAAGAACATATTTCAGGTACGGATTTGAAAAGCTCTACTTTCTCTGTCAACACTTCATGGCGAGACACTTAACATTTAAATCTTCTCTCCAAGTAAACACAGGTTGATTTTCTTAAAATTAATCCTTCTAATCATGTGGGCCCTATGATTTAAATTACTTAATTCACTTGGTGAATCCACACATTTTGTAATCTTTAAATTAAGCACTTGAGAAACTTTGTTGAAATGTTTTTGTTCGTTCAGCACAAAATTATGTCAAACCTTTGTTGCATGTGTCACGAAAACGAAGGTTGTAGGTTTGTGTACAATCACGTCCAAAACTGTTTTATTCTGAGAAAAAAAACAAAAGACAAACATAACACCCACCGCCAACTCATATGAAAGAAAAATCCAATATAGAAACATGTAAAGTGCCAACAACATCATAAACATCCATAAAAGAAAATAATACACGCTTCTTAAAGGGTACCGTGAGACTAACGTGTGCAAGAAGGACGGAAGACAAACGAAAACCAGGAGAAGTATGGTAGAGAGAGACAAAAGGATGTCATTGTCACGTGCGCACATGTGTGTTTGTGTGTGTTAGGCAGCCCATAGCTCGTCATGGAATATTAAGGCTCATATTTTAAAAGTAGGAACACAAAATTGGATGGGAACACGTGTTAGAAAGTGGCAGAGTAGGATAAAACAGAAGAAGAGAAAAGAAGAGAAAAGATGAAGATGAAATTAGCTCGAAAATAATTAATATATATTTATACCCGCTTCGGTGGTCGCATGCTTTAAGAGTCTAAGGCATTACTCTCGTTATAGATTGTATTGTATTACAGGTGGCGGGAGATCGGGCTTCAAACCCCATTTGGGTGTATTAATGTGGTTTTTCCCTGAATGGTTTTTCACCCTTCCTCCAACCAAATTCAGGTACACTCCCTCTGAATTCAACCTTCCTCAACCCTAACAAATTAAAGGGATTAGTACATAATGAGCATAGCTCTAACGTGTAAGTGTAATATGACGAGGTGAAAAAAAAATTAATATTTTAAAATAATATAAGAGTTATATGTGAGGATTTATTAATTTTACTTTTCAATATTATAGAAAGAAGATTACTGATTTTAATTGAAGTTTAAAATTGAAATATGATTCGGTTTGAAAATAAATGGGAATGGAGTGGGATGTCGCGACGCCGAAGATATCCCGGTGGGGCTGTTTGATTTGGCTTGTCACAAATGTTCTGAACCACAACAAACCCATTAATTTAATTATAAATGATTATTTTTAATCAACTATAAAGAAATGTTCCAGTCAGCAAGTCTGGGGATGATTAGAATACATCATTTTTGAATATATGATGGTACGCAATATAATACCGTCCCAATTATTGTTTATTGGTGTTAATTATAAACAAACGTAAAATTATTTATTTAGTGAATACTGACTGTTACTAGTTTAGTAATATACACAAGTAGCGGGTGGAGGATCATTTTACAAACTAAAATATATATAAAAAATAGAAGCTCAATCCTGTCGTAACTTTTTGATTGTGTGCTGTTTATTTCTCTCCGCGTCTCATAAATGCGTGTAGCTCGAACGTTTGGTAAGTGTTCATTTTGTCCATGTAGATATAATCAGAAACATAAAATAGCAGAAAATAAAAAAGTGTGATGGCAGAATACCGATTTGGTTTCAGAAAATGAAAATAAACCAGAGATGCCATCGGTTGGGAATAATTTCAGAAAGAGCGATGGAAGTCAAGGAAGAAGTCAACATTGGTTTCATTGACTGGCAAAAGGCTTTAGATAAAGTGAAATGGAAAAAAACTGATGGAAATACTCAAGAAGATAGGCATCAACTGGAGAGCATCAGCTGTAAGGCTGATTGCAAACCTGTATCTAGAACAGCGAATGAAAAAGGTGAGGCTAAATGATGGGAAAGATCAGCAGCGTAGAGATAGGAAGAGGTGTGAGACAAGTATGATCTTTGTCACCTAGTCTGTTAAACTTGTATGGAGAGTGGCTGGTCAGGGAAGCCCTAGAAGGATCTGGCAATCTCAAAACAGGAGGACGCGTCATCAACACAATAAAATATGCAGAAGATCTAGCATTGCTGGCCAGAAATAAAGAAAAGTTGTAGGGAATGATGGACCGTCTAATGGAGATAGGGAGAAGATATGGCATGGAGATCAATATTCAGAAGTCAAAAGCGATAGTGATTTCCAAATATGAAGATTCTATGAAAATCAAAATTCGAAATCAGTAGTTGGAAAACAGAGCAGTTCAAGTATCTGGGAACTCTGCTGACAAAGGATGTCTACTGCACTAAAGAAATCAGGTCGAGGATTGCCATGGCCAAGGAAGCTTTCAACAAGAGAAGTTTACTGCTGACCAGCAAGTTGAGTTTGTAACTAAAGCTACAATCACACGACACTTGCTTGCACAAGAAATCACGTGTGCTAGCTAGTGCCTAGATATCTTTATACCAGCTAGTAAAATAGAAACGGGACTAGAGTATTCACACACTGATAGTTTGGTACTAGGTTCTGGTGCAAATATTAGCTAGTGCTAGCTAGCACACTTGATTTCAAGTACGAGCTAGTGTCATGTGATACGGCTATAAGGATAAAAATAATAAAATATTACATTTGGAGAATTTGGAATATGGAGCAGAAACTTGGACTCGTTAGGAAAATGGAAAAGAAATATTTAAAGAGATTTAATATGTGGTGCTGGTAAGACTTGATAAGATTAGAAGGACAGACAGGGTGACAAATTAAGAAGTACTAAGAAGAGTGGGTGAGAAGAGGATCCATTTTGGATGTGATTCTTTGGTACAAAGTAAACTGGACACATCCTTAGGAGGAACTGTCTTCTGCACGACCTCATAGAAGGAACGGTTGATGGAAAGAGGAGCTTAGGAAGGAGGATGATTAATATACTAAGATGACGAAGGAAAGAAGAAAATTCTGGGAGCTGAAGGAGGAGGCAGAGGACAGGGCGCATTGGTGGTCTTAGTTCACTGACAATATAAATGGAACTGTCGTAAGACAGAACACCTAATAATAATTATTATTTTAATAACCGTAGTAATAGATACAATCATTAACATTATAGGCACATATATACACAAGTGTGATAAAGATAATTTTAGAAGAAGCTTTGGAAGAGAAAAATTCTAAGAGAAAAAACAAGACTGGAGTACATGAATCAGTTAGCGGACGCTGTTGGTAGAGGGAGGTACAAAGATGTATAAAATTTGTTCCAGAATAGCATAAGTGGAGAGCTGCAGCAAAACAATCGCAAGATTGATGACCTAATGATTATTACATACGTGGCGTTTAATTTTTATAATACATTAACGCTTCTTTTTTAATTTTATGTTGATACATTTTAAAACAGCTAATTAGAATGAACAGTGCGTTCATGATTCAATCAAATCCTTTGACAAAGAACGGGTTTCCACAATTAAAATGGTTTTCAACCAGAAAGGAAGAATAATAGATTTCAATCTTTTCCCCTGGTAAAGTAAAGAATAAAACAAGCACAGTCAAGTTTATCTGTAATAATTACACGTAATTCAATTCAACTTCTAACAACCTCCCGCAGAGTCTGGCTTCCACTAGAAGTAACTCTCAAGTACATAAAACAGTTCTTTATGTATTTTCAATACATTTAAAGTTGCTTGGAAAGAGTTCTTTTTATCTTCCTTTCTCTCTACACAATCTCTTTCTAGTAAAACCATAAATTTTTCTTGATGGTATTACCCACCCTGCTTTGTGATTGGTCGGTTCATTGTGTGACGTCAGATGCCCGCCTTTATTCACAGCCTGCCGCTCTACAGAGGGCTAGTTCAAACTCTCGCCGCTTGGAACAACAGTAGCGATATTTAAAATAAATCACTATTTAACTATACATTAACCAAATGTAAATGTTTCTCTTTGTTTTTTTTAATGAGTATTATCTTAAGATAAATTAGTACACAAATCTTTTGTTTTTAACGTTACAATTTTTTTTTTTGCAGCACGTCTTACTACCTAATCAGGCTATCAACATATTTATATCTATTGTTATAAGGAAGAGGCAAAAATATATATGAAATGTACCCATATTTGCAAGGAGGGAAACTGGGACACAATTTAAGAAAATATCAGCACATTTTAGTATTAATGTTATAAAACAAATTATTGCGTCGATAGATGTGTCATCTTTTTACTATGTAGACATTTGTAAAACTATTTTAATGGGAACAAATAAAATCTATTCCATATATAATAAAAATTAAAATTAAATTTTTTATTCAATAATTATCATGCATGTTTCAACATATCATTATTTTAATAAAATAATGACAAAAATATCTATTAGATCTATTTACCTTTACAGTAAAAATAAATATCATAAATTAGTGTTTTTTCCCTTATATTATGTTTATTACTTTCAGTTGATCCTACTCTAAATATTGGTTTAAGATTTTTGATTTTTGATTTTTAATTTTTAATTATTACATTTTGGAACTATTCACTTTGGAAAGTGAAGTATTGAGAAATTCAAATACACGAATATTCCAGTGGCATGGCGTGGAGGATTGTCAGAGTATGCCGAGTCAGTATAAACCTTATCCATGAATAATTTGTTCTCGTCACTCAGTGGAACACTCATTAGTCAGGTATCAACATAGATATATCTCCTTCACCAAGTACGTGGAGAATAGCCTATTCATGATAAGTCAAATATGGGCCAAGTAGAAAAGAACAATCAGGTATGATTTTAACAAGCTGTGCTTATCCTGGCAACACTCCACTACATGATATTAGTATCTTCGAATAGATTACACAATTGCTTAACAATTGTAATGAGTAATAGTCGAGAATTAGATACTAAAAACAAAAATAAAATTCTCAATAAATACTTATTATTTAAGTAGATATTTCTAAACATATAGTTAGATAAATATTACGTACTGCATAGCAAGGTAGATACGCATGCTCATGTTTTGCAATCGACATTAGAATTATACATCTAATAAAGGTATACATTAATTATTATAAACCATGATATTATTTAGTATCTAAGATAAGTTCGTACAGAATTTAACCATATTTATCTTTTATGTTAAAAAGTATAGTTATTCAATTGCGGGAATTGCAAATTAATCTTTATATATACATTTATTAAACAACTAGGAAGAAATCTAGTTTTTACATAGATGCATGGTAAAAATAAATACATATTAAATATGAGTTAAGGTGTGTACAAAGTTTTTATATTCAGCAAGCTTTTTATTTGCCATAGTGTGTGGCTTTAAGGGGAAATCTTCTGAAAATCTAGCTTGGAAGGGTGGGG
>CABFWO010000039.1:223871-321437 GCA_902155825.1 Timema genevievae
AAGTCAAAAGAGGTTGTATGTGTTAGGGCAAGAGGGTAGAAAGACCCCGAATCCTAGAAGTTTGGGGGATAAGAAGAAAATAAAGGGGTATGGGTGGTGGGGGGAGGGAGTTGAGGATATTATAGTACAAGAGAAACTCTTGAGGCCTGGTTTAGTGGGTATTTTATGCTAAACATGGCTGTTGATATGCACGTGGTCCATACACCCCTACGTCTTTCTACGAGAAACAACGACCACTGTTTGCTTGAGGCAAAGGAAGGAAGGGGGGGGGAGCATAGGGAGAAAGGAATACAACTTTCAAAATGTGAAATTAATATTTATATCATGCTTGGGAAATGCAAATGTTTTATTTAGCATTTCGACTCTCGTTTAAGAAGGAGATCAACAACGCCTCTTCTAGATTTCATTGGGAGCTGTCTCATCACAACTGGGATCAGCCCTATCGCTTGAAGCGAAAATTATGTTATGCGGATATAAAGATAGATAATAATTCATCAAAATCCACACATAAATAAAGATTTATATTTAAACACTCATTTCTCATGGTGATCGAATGGTCTAACGCGTCAATATCGTGTTGGACCGGATTGACAGTGACGGAGAGATTTGGGTTCGAATCCCTGTCTGTGTATTGAAGGTGGTCAACAATTAAAATCAACAATTATTTTATTTCATTTGTGAATTCAGGTCTTCTATATAAATATTCGAATAAATAAATATTTATGTTGGTAAGCTTATTTTTGTCTTCAGTGTATTTAAGGTGGGAGTATGGCGGACGTGAGGGAAGGTCAGTATTTTAACAGTTTTTATAGCAAAATATATGTTTTGGCCAAAATAAATAATGTATTGCTCCGGCAGAGACAGGATAATTTTATTCACCTAGTAATATTAACAGTTGTTGAATATCTGCCATGGACATAGAATTAAGAGGAAAAGTTGTCATTAAATTCCAGGACACTTCTTTTAGATCCAAGTTCAAGGGTTGTCTATGCTCAACTCCGTGCTTTATGCATATAGAGTTTTAGAATGTTAAATCAACTTTGAAAATTGTGCGCTTCTCTCTTTTCATTGTGTATCGGTTATGAACACTATAATTGGAAACAATATTTCACGATTCTTGCTCACTAAGCGCGATACAGTATGCAATAAGTGTTATACACTTTCCACTATTGATTATGCGCTTTGCATGAATATATGCCCAGAATAAAGAACTGATAGATAGTACTGTAACTAGTAAGAACAAAAACAAAAATAACACAGTATATTTAAATAATAGTAGTGCATAATTAAAAAAATTCCTGGTCTAGAAAAGAAATAAGAAACATTATTTCCATCTTGTGTTCTACTGGACCCTCTCAACACAAACTCAAAAAACCTTGCATTCAAACCATGAATTTCCCCCTCTACCCTTTAACCCTCACCCAATCCTTTACGAGATTCTACTCTTTTCTTATTCCCACAGTCTCACTTCTCGCCGCTGGCTCTTATGGAAATTTCTTTAATTATGAAAGTGTCTTTTAAATCCTCCAAGGAACCTTTCTTTACGCTAGACACGCGAACATAAATTTTGGATAATGTTTAAAGGTCTGTCCAGTCCCTGCCCGCCCCTCCCTCCCCGCTCCAATTTTTCATTATGATAATCTCCAAACTTATTTGCACGGAGTATTTTGGAAATTAATATATTCACGATATTAATTTATTTCTATTATTTCATTGTAAGTAAAAGATAGCAGTCAGTAAATTATAATACTACTCAATCAGTAAGTTGTTAACATCTCGCCTGCTTTCAAGGAAAAAATCTTAAAAATATATTGATAATAATTTTATCGGATGTTCTCTATGTGTGTGAAAACTGGCCTTTCACCTTAGATGACGAAAAACTAATTAGGGTGTTTGAAAACAAGGTTCTTAGGAAGATATTTGGTCCATAAAGGGATGAGACTACTGTGGAGTGAAGGAAGTTACATAATGATGAGTTAAATATCATTTACTCATCACAAAGCATTGTTAGGACGGTCAAATCTCAAATAATACGGTGGGCAAGGCATAAAGCGCGAATGGAATAACCTAGAACCGTGTTCAGGGTATCGACTGGCAAATCCAATGAGAAGAGACGAAGATGGGAGGATGACATTAGAATTAACTTGAAGGAGAGAGGTTGTAATGAGGTGGACTGGATAGAACCAGCTAAAGATAGGTATAGGTGACGTACTTTTGCAAGTGCGTCAGTGAACTTTAGAATTCCGTATGCCATTGTCTAAGTAATTATCCTCTTTGAACAATAATGTGGTTGCACGTCCCCTAAATAACCTTCCGATCCCTTACTCCTTTACTAAGCCGGGTAATAACGTAATAATATGAAAAGATATTGATTAAATCCTATTTAAAGCTATATATTTTAAATTGTTACTTAGTTTTATAGAATTATTTCAATTTTGTTAAGTTAAACTTGATTTAAAGTATATATTTAAAATTTAAACTTTATTTATAGTATGTATTTAAAAAGTAATTATTAGTCGTATTAAATCAATTATCTCTGTCTTTTTTATCCTTCTTCACTTGTAGTATTTATACTTTACTCTCAATAATAAATATCACACTTTATTTTATCTTTCTATAAAATTGCAGAATGTAACATAATATTTAATTTATCAATCCGTATTATAATGAGTCATTTAATTTTTTTATTTATTTAGCACCGCTTCTTACTACCCGTTCGGGTTATACTCTTAAGTACTAATTACACTAATGGATTAGGAATGGGGAAGGTTGAATTTAGAAGAAGTGAACCCGCATTTGGGTAGAGGGAGAATGGAAAACCATTTATGAAAAACCACCCCCAGTTCACCTGACTGAGATTCGAACCTCGATCTCCTTATCCTCGGTGGTCCAGCTCAGCATGACTGGCGCGTTAGCTAACTACGCCACCGAGGTGGGTATGAGTCAATTAAAATTAAATAAACTGCAAATTAATAACTAAAAATATAGAAGATCATTTTCTTGAAATTTCATTTTAATCATCCCCTCTGCCAAAAATATGTAGATAAAAATTCATCGACTCACATATGTAAAAATAAATAAAAGGCTTTTGAATGCCCATAGTGTCACGTATAAATCTGGTCTAATTCTATTATCAGTCTTAATATTATAAACACACAAAAAATTAGTTAATAAAATTCAGTGGTATATCACGTGCTCCTAAGGGTACGGGCACCACAGTTTTGAATACAATTTGTAGGGGGGGAAAAATTAATTAAATCTGAATTTGAGGTCAAGTTTTCATCCACTGCTGATGCCATTTTTATAAATTACTAGTGGACCCGACAGACGTTGTCCTGCCCGAACGTTGGCTTTTCGTTTGGGTGGCGTTGTTGATTTCGATAATAAAACAAATACTATGTGATCATCACAATTAAAAATTCACAATGAACTCCAATTAGTGAGTTACACAAATATTACAAATTCAGTGTTTGTCAAGACAACATACAAAATAAAACATCTTTTCTATTTGGAATTTCGCCCACAACTCCACAAATATCAGCTGTATTGAAAAAAATTGCGAAGCTTGTTTACAAATTTGTATACCGGGTACCGTTAATTTTATTTTATTGATCCCCCCAAAACCCCCCAAAAAATCCCTAAAAAATAAAAAAATCCTAGAACCCGATTTCAGCGCCACCTACCGGGTCCAATTGTGAATCTAAACCATCTACGGACTCACTCAAACACACACAAAAAATTTCAGCAAAATCGGTCCAGCCGTTTAGGAGGAGTTCAGTGACATACACACGTACAGAAGAATTATATATATTATAAGGGTGGACAACCCTTATCACTAAGGGGTATGAAAAATAGATGTTGGCCGATTCTCAGACCTACTCAATATGCTCACAAAATTTCATGAGAATCGGTCAAGCCGTTTCGGAGGAGTACGGGAACGAACATTGTGACACGAGAATTTTATATATAAGATGAGTTTCCATCCTCTCACTAAGTCAGTATTCTGGATGAATTTCCTTCCAACTAATCCTCCTCGGCATGTTCCCTTGTCTAAAATTGAAAGGACCAAGACTATAAAATGACAGTTATCCTCCCGCTTTAAATCACTCTGCATTAAAGAACTATTGTCATTCTAAAAAGCCTTATAATCTCTGATATGAATCACTGACTGCTAGTGGAGACACAAAACAATACAAATGGCATTATATTTTACACTAAATGTTTAGTAGGCCAACAATGTAATAAAGAATAGTAGACCTAATCAGCTTATTTGGCAAACCATCAAGTATTTGATATCTACAAAATAAGTTGGTTTATAAGAAACCATTTAGGCAAGAATTTTCTTATACGATTCTTGCATTCATTGGAGAACAACGAACATTTGTAAGTACAGGATGATGCTTGTAGGGGATGAAAAAAAAAGTCGTTTCTAACATCCGTTACTAAGACGTGTCTTAAGGGTGGCCTTGGGGAGGGAGGGGGAGATAACCTCCATTTCCTGTTTGTTTTCAGACTTTTATTGCCGTCACATATTTTATATGTCTGGGGAGGGGGGGGAGGAACATTATAAATTATGAATACTTTTTAATTGAAAATTTTGTGTTTTTATTTGAAGATGTCTTAGTGCATAGTTTACAAAAATATCGTTTCTAGAGGGATTGGTATATTTGGACACACGGATAGAGTACCTGATCTTGAGTAGACAGACGTAATATCTATTTCGAAAGCATAATATTAATTTAATTTTTTCTCAAATTGCGTTTATTTCAGTCTTATTTATCGATTATTATTATTATTTTCATTTTATTTTATCTTACATTTACATAGATAAAGCTAGGTTTATATTCATGCGCATTGCTTATCTATTAGTAAAAAATGCATAGCATGCATTACACCATTCATATTTAAAATACAACGATATATGATGAAATGTAGCCTTGTGATTTAATTTTAGGGTTAGATTTCCAATTCCAAAAACCCCTCTGGACAACTCTATGAAAACCCTAGATACCAAGTTTTAGCCCGATCGGTAAAATAGTTTAGGCTCTAGTTGGCGGTACAGACAGATAGACAGAAATTCAAAAACTACTTTTTTGGATTTGGGGGGTCCTGAAACGTCGAGATTCATCAAAATCTCGAGCTCAATTTTTTTGACGGTCACAATACTTTCTCTACCTGTAAAATATCGAGAAAGTAAGTAATAACCCTATTAATGTGGTCCCTGTACTATTAAATCAAATTTTATAGTATTTCTTTTCGATTTTATTAATATTTGTACATAAAATGAAACTAAGTTTTTTCTGCACGAGTTTATATGGAGCTTACTATTATCTGGGTGGTACAAACCATAAGACCAAATTAGCTATTTTTAGAACTTTTGTTTGTTGCCAGTAAACTTAAAAATGTAAAGCTTTCATAGGATTAAGACGGGACTATTTGTTGAGCTCATTATTCCGGAAACAGAAGAAAGTAGTGTTGATAAAAGCCCGGCTGGAACAGTAAAAATACCTCGTGGACCCTTGACGTGGGTACAAGGTATGACCCTTGATTATTGCATAGGAAAGGAGAGGGAGGGGTGCAAGTTTCATACTTTTTAGGTAATTTTCACATGCGTATAAGGTAAGCTGGTTTTATTCTTTTATAGTATTTAAAGTAATCGGGTGTGTTAAATGCGTTAGCGCTGCGAACAATATTATTTATTACTGTCTGGTATTAATCCAACAGGGCAATTTTGTTTGGTCACTCACTATAGAGCGATTCTTTCAATTTACTTTATTTAAGTTTCTTAGATGGCAAATTTAGATGATTTATTTTGATGTTTCTCTTTGCTAGCATCGCGTCTTACTACCTGTTTAAGTTATACGGATATTTGGATGTTTATTGAAACAAGGTCGTCACTTAATTTAGTAATGCAAGTGTGTCTGCATTTGCGTTTTAAATCTCTCTACTTTTTCAAGTGTTTATTTATGATTTTGCTTTTGAATTTAGTTCATTTAATTTCTAGCTTAAATTTAAAATACTTATTTTGGGATCCATTGCAACAATGCCTCCATGTAAGAGAGATAATATTTAAGGAATGCAAAATATGTTAACTATTTTCTTGTGCACATGGGTGGCGCCGTCGACACATAAAACATTTCCTTTGCCGCATACTTGTCTGAAATGGTGATATTGGTAGTTCAGATAATTTGCTGGATAAACGTAACCTACCATGCTTAAATGTGAGTGGTGCAGTAATCAAACTCGTTAATATAATAAAACACTAAGTAAGAGCATTTTATATGTTGAAATTTGAAACACTCCATATTACAAATAAAACTTAATAGTAATTTTTTAGACACAATATACACCTTTATTAAATTCATAGCTTCCAATAAGAAGAGAAAGCTTAAATCATCAGATTACCCAGTAGATTAATATACTAAAATTAACTGTAGTAACAAATATTAAAACATAAAACAGTTCAATATATAATGTGAAATTATTAACAATATTTATTTACCTATATTTTAAAGAGAAATCGACTCTTGGTACCATAAAACAAAGGATAAATTAATTAAACTCTACTTCAACAAAGCCAGTGAATCGAGTGTGAAATGGCTGAACGAACATCAAATCTAACGAGATAGAACACTATAACAATAAATAACAAAACACACACACACACAGACGTACACATGCGCCGTTTGCCTATCCAATAAGCGATGAGACTGTCTATTGTTAATCAGATAGAAGAGTTTGGCGTGAATCCGTTGGGAATGGAAAGGGGGGGGGGAAAGTGAGGGAGAAATAGTTGGAAGGGGGGGGGGATATGGAAGCTGTTAGCATCCAGTTCAGTCACATTCCAAAACCGTTCTAAGCCCCCTATGAAACGAGGTGATCCAAAGAAATAAATGGGCTCCCGAAATTCTCGTTAAATGAATACCCTGATATACAACAAAAGCCTAAAACAAATACTGGTTTTCCCTCACCTACCTCTGATGCTCAACGTTTTATTTTTATTTTTACATTAATAGGTTTAAAAAACAAAGGTAGCTTCTGGGAGTGTAAAATTTTCCCATGATTAGACCGCTGGATTGTTTTATACTCCTCATTAACTTGAAATATTAGTATAATAGTTTTTTCATCACCGCTTCTCACTATCTGTTCAGGATGTACGTATATAGAATTACTCTTATGGATTAGGGATGAGAAAGGAAGCATTTTAGACGTAATCTACCTACATTAGCGTGGAAGTAGAGTGGGAAACCATTTAAGGAAATAAAAAACCACCCTGAGTAAACATGACCGGGACTCGAATCGAACGTTAGGTAATTGAAAGACCGCACGTCGCTTCAAGGACTTCTCATGTACAGTAAATATTTCCAAAATATAATCACGTGGCCAAACATAAATACAAAGATCGATAAGATCTGTTATTTTTTAACATAGCACTTTAAAAATAGTGATTTATTATTTTTATTATTTAAATACACTAAGTTTATAAATGTATGGTTTCCAAACAATAAAAGATACATTTTTATTTTTTTATATAACATCGCGTTTGGTTTATACGCTTATGTACTAATTAAGCTTATGGGTTAGGAATTGGGAAGGTTGAATTTAGAGGAAGGGAACCCGCATTTGCATGGAGAGT
Source organism: Timema genevievae (assembly GCA_902155825.1). Lineage (NCBI taxonomy): Eukaryota > Metazoa > Arthropoda > Insecta > Phasmatodea > Timematidae > Timema > Timema genevievae. The sequence continues at coordinate 231,508 of CABFWO010000039.1, forward strand.
GGAAAACCAGCCCCAGTTCACCCGACTGAGATTCAAACCTTGATCTCCCCGCCCTCAACACTCTAGCTCAACATGAAACTATCGCGGATACATAATTGACCAAAAAAAGTGCCCAATATACAGTATACAAACTATCAATAGATTGAAATGCTTGGCAAGGGCTTGGCGTGCAAAGGTTGTTTCCAATCATAGTAATTAATTCCACTTAGTAAATTATAGTTTTTTTAAATACCGTGAACATAACGATAAACTGCATTTTATACGCGACACCGAAAACATAATTATATAGGGGTGTATACTCAGGTTTTTTACAGGTCTGTTCATAAGTACGTCTCTGCATATTTATGGGGTGGACACTGTATTATCTAGATTTACGTTTCTTCTTTATATAACTATATACTACAATGGCTAATAACACATCTTCACGCCTTGGTGCCCTGATAACTTGTCATAAAACGCGGCGACCAGGCCGCAAGCGTGGCCGGTAGCAACAAAAAGTATTTCACGCGACCTGGTCGCAAACGTGGCCATAGCCTCAAGCGGGCTGTAGTTTGTAACAAATAAATGGATTGTAAAACTGGTAGATAGTTCATTTAAGTTGGGATGGAAGGAAATGCGAGAAAAAACCATTGTTTTTGAAGTTTTTATAGCAAAACATTTCTTTGGACAAAATAGATAAAATATTGCTCCAGTATAAACAAATAATTTAATTTTCATCATTTTATGGTGACCTCAAAATTTCTTGAATATCCTTCAAGGGTGTCCTAGAATTTAATTACTTTAATTACAACTTTTTCTCTCCATTTAAAAAGTTTCTCATCTAAAGCAGCTATGCTCATTTTGTATATTCAGTAACTGTTGATATCAACCTGTGAAGAAAATTAAACTCTATGTTTGTACTGGAACAATATTTTATTTATTTTAGCCAAAATGTTTTGGGATAAAAACTGCAAAAACACTGGCCTTTCCTCGCCTCCACTCTCATCCCACCTGGAGACTCAAATAAGCCTACAGAAAAACGAAAATAATTACCTGATACACTTAAGAAAAAAGTTTTTCAATGATACTTTTATTTTAATTTTTTTTTATATATACATGTTTAATGGTTTCCGTCGCATAATTCTTGAATCCAATTTCCTTAATCTTTTAACATTTAATTGATAGAATATATATATATATATAAAGTGGAATTTAAATAAAAACTGTAGCAACCTAGGAAAAATTACAAAACGTAACTATGTTTGTATATTTAAAATAAAATAAAAAAATATATATCTCTCTCTCTAAATAAACCCTTTATCCACAAAATACTGTATATTTAGTGTAAAAGTATATACATAAAGTATATATAGCATATATACATAAAGTATATATAGCATATATACACATAAACTATATGTCTATACATCTATTTTATTATATTCACACACATTGTATATATTTAGTACATAATATTAACTATATACCGGGTGTTCATTTGAAAACTTTCCACCAAAATATCTCGAAAAAAAAACCGCATTGTAGAAAAAAAGGTTTTAAACAAAAGGTTCTAAGGGGGAATTAAGGTGGTAAGACAGGCATGACGTTGCTAAGGAGACGCTAAGGTCACTTTGATTTTTTTCAAATGAGACTCCCTATTTATTATGACATGTTCCTGTAGATCACGTTTTGCCATTTTAAAAATGGTGGTTTAAAGCTTTTTAAATAAGAGATATCACGAGAAATGAGCCTCACAAGATTTTGAGTCGCACGCATCGGGTGTGGCATTAGAATTTGGCTTAATCAAACATAGCTCGGGAATGTACAAGTGTTTGTGTATAAGACCGTAAACAAAACATTGTTTTTACTGTTGATTCCAGTAACAAGTCCATTAGTTCCATCGTTTGCCTTCTACTGTTAACATCAAATCTTGAAAAATGGTTTACAGTCAGGAAGATAGAACATAATTGATTTTTCTGTATGGAGCCGAGGTTCATTTTCCTCGAATAATGGCAGAAACGTTCAACCAAAGACAAGGATGAAAACGTATCACAAAGTTATGTTTTGGATCTTGTTTTAAAATGTAAAGAAACTGGATCTCTCTCAAACAAAAAATGGACTGTGCCTACAGTATTGAGTGAAATAACTCGAGTGGAAATTTTGGGGTCTTATGTGGGAAATCTCAAAAGTTCAGTGCGGGAAGTGTCTAAAGCTACTGGTGTATCAATTGGTTCGATTCATAAGATATTAAAATTAAATAAGTTTCATCCGTATAAAATGCAGGTACATCATTAAGCAGATGATCATGATAGGCGAGTACAGTTTTGCGAGGAAATGATCAAATTATTGAATGCGAATCCATTGTTATTAGAATCATCTGTTTTTATGAAGAGTACACTTTGTTCTCAAGTAGTTTTGTTAATAAACACAACTGTCTTTAATGGAGTGATCAAAATCCTCAAATTTTTATTGATGGACACAGTCAATGACCAGGAGAAATAAACGTTTGGAGAGGTAGATTAGGTGACACGATTATTGGTCCAATATTTGTTGACAGAAATTTGACAGGAGGCAAATACTTGGAAATGCTTGAAGAAGCAATTCATCCTCTCATAGTGAACGCCCTAGAAAATCAACTAGACAATCATGGAGACATGGGGCTTGATGAAGATCTTTTACATTTTCAGCAAGACCATACACTACTCGTTCGTCAATGGTTAGACAACAGATTTAATGGACAATGGATTGGCAGAAGAGGACCAATTGAGTGGCTAGCAAAGTCACTTGAGATAACCACCCTAGATTTTCTTATGGAGACATTTAAAGTCCACTATTTATGGGACTAAACCAGCAAATATCGAAGAGTTAAAAAAAAAATATAATAATGGCATGTAGAAGTATTACAAAAGCAACCCTACGAAAAGTCAGAAGTTAATTCTCAACTAACCTATATCAATTTTCAGCTCAAAATGAAGATAATTTTGAAAACCACCTTTAAACTTAAAATTAAAAAAGTGTTTTTTTCGATAAATATGTTACAAATTCACATAAACGTAAACAAATATACGTTTGCGAGCGCATAGCACAAAAACACTTGTACCTTCCCGAGCTTTGTTTTAATAGGCCAAATTCTAATGCCACGACCGGTGCCGGTGACTCAAACTTGTGAGGCACATTTCTCGAGATAGATTTTACTTTAAAAAGCTTAAAACCACCATTTTGAAAATGGCACAACGTGATCTACAAGAATATGTAATAAAAAATAAGGAATCTAATTAAAAAAATTCAAAGTTAGCTTAACGTCACCTTAGCAACGCCACTCAAGGTCATCCCAGGCTTATCACCTTACTTCCCCCTCAGAGCCAAACAACTTTTGTTTAAGACATCTTGTTCTGCAATTCGTTGTTTTTGAGATATTTTGGTGGGAAGTTTTCAAATGAACACCCTATATATATATATATACATAAACTTATATAGGCCCTATATATAGTATGTGTATACAACATGTACACAGTATCTGTGTTTGAATATACTGTATATATAAGGTTTATTCAGGCCACTTAAATATCTATTTTGATTTCTTCTTTTTATAAAACAGCACAAACATAGTTAGAATTTTTTTAGGTTTTGCCTAGGCTACTACAGTTTTTATTTAAATTATTTCCTAATATATGTGACTTAATTTTCTACGAATTTAATGATCAATGTTCGAGGTTTCCCACCTTTTCAAAATTTCGGGAATTGGGTTCGGGAATTATATGACGGAAATCATGAAGCGTGTGTGTGTTTGTGTTTGCATAGCTGTCGACTATTCGAGCGTTCGTGTGTGTTCAAACGTCTATATGTGCGGGGGCGTTGGTGTGTGTGTGTGTGTGTGTGTATAGTGCTCCCAGCCGAAAATGGCTCCATACTATAAAACTTAATGGATCATTTGATTCGGAAGCGATATCTCGTTTATGTGCTCGATATATCGCCCACGTATCGATAGGTTTCTCTCTCGTACACTCTATCTATACGTGTTGTGGGATGTAATTTAGCGCAAATGTGCGATAAGCTGGCTCTATATCGCTCTCTTCGCGCTATGCCAGTAACGGAAGGGTTAAATGTAGTGAAACTTCTAAACCTCCCCAACCCTCCCTAAAACTCCTATTTACCCCTTTGAGCTTAGACCCCTCCCCCCCCCCCTTGCTTCTGTAGACCATGTTTGCGGTGTTGGTTCTATATCTACATGCCCTGTAGGTGGGGTTTTAGAAGCGTTCTAAGAGAAGAGGGGTCTCGCAGTAACGGTATCAAGGATCAACTGAATGTCTTGATTTAAACGTGAAAATTACACGAAATCTCTAGGGGAACATTTTACTCTAATCTTTTGTAGCAACACGTATAGGGGTCTCACAGGACTTAAAAAGTAGAGTTACGCCTCAAGCACTCTTTTGAAATATTTGACCCATTCTATTTTTGTTCCATATTACTGTATTCAAGTCCTAAATACACCGCACATAATTTGTTTTTGATTTTTATCACGTCTTACTATCTGTTCAGGCTATAGAGGCCTACGCATATATGTTAACTAATCTAATGAAGCGAGGTTGAGGAAGGAAGCTTTTTTAGAGGTAGTCTACTCGCACTTGCATTGTAGGAGAGTGGGAAACAATTTAGACAAAAACCATCCTTAATGGACCCAGCCAGGATTTGAGCTCCAATATTTCTGTAATCATTTGTTATATTTTTAAAGCTAGTCTGCCTGCATTAACTGCAGCCCAACTGGGATTTGAACTCCGGTTTCTGTCATCATTTGGTTTTCACCCATACGAGTAAACTGTAAAATAAATTAGTGTCCATACTGTATATAGGACATGTAGCCGACTTATCAATATATTTTTAATACACCCGGTCTTACTACCCTTCATAATTACTCTTATGGAGTAAGGATAAGAAAGATTTAACTTAGTATAGAGGAAATGCGCTCACATTTACACGGAAGGAGAGAGAAAAATTATTTAGGTTAAAGCCAACCTTGATACACATTTACGGGTTTCTTACTCTGTCTACGCTCAAATGTGGGAGCATTTCCTATATTTTACATATTCCTCAAATAATCTCTTACATCATTAGTGTGTGCATTCAATAATTCTTTCATTAAAATAAATAGGCAAAAACTGCTAAAAGTCTAGTTTTTTGACAAGTGCTTAGTACAAATGCAAAAATCTTGTACATTACGTTTAACAAGTTAAGAATATATTTTTTTAAATATATAGGTTACTAGTCAGTTCAACTCATCTTAATCGACGCCAACGTTTTTTGACTTTGAACCGATAAGTCAGGATTTTAAATACCATCTGCGTAAACCAAGAATGCTATTTTAAATAAATGAAACAAATGCTTTTCCATCATCTACATACGAAAGATATGGTTTTTATTCAAATTTCCAGATAGCTCGAACGGGTAATAACAAACCCAATAATTATTAAAAATAATTTGAACAGTACATATAGCGAGAGATAAGAAATATGGGCTAAATTAGTTATATTTATTGAAGTTTACAACTATTTAAAAAGTTAAATATTTCAACATTATTACATATTTTGCTACATATTTTTACGTACAGGTTTTGTAGGTTAAATCCGGGCTCTAGTAATCACTGACATTTTATAATAAAATTGATAAGGAATTAAAAAAGCCTTGCGGCTTTATTTTATGCAAGAACAACTGGCGAGTGTATCGTTGATTGTATAGAACGAATGAGATATTATTGATTCAGCCTAAGCCGAAACATAAAGTAAACAAAGCCACATGGAAGTCTATGCTCTGATTCGCTACTGAACGGACTTTCAATGGTATCCTTTTACCAAATAGTAAGCCTAACTCCTTTGCTTTGTATTAAACGTGTTTAAAATAACATTAGAAAATTATTATAATTAAAATTATCCCTTAATTTGATTTTAAAATTATACTTTTAAGCTTTTCTAGCGCTTTTCAAATACCAACAAACTCCTGACTCTGTGTTTAGGGACCCCATTGTATAGTTCCTATCACATGTTAACCTCAAGTCAGTAACGGTCAGTCGACAGTTCATCTCGGCAGTGTTAAAGTGACGGTTGTGACTGTTGAGTGCTTCCCGTCTATTTAGGGTGTTTGCTGAACTTGGCATGAGTTTTGTTGAACATAAGACAGGAAATTTAAACGTATTAAAAAAACAAAAATTCGTAGTGACCTGCTTTGTTATGATACCGACTATACATTATCGTGCCTATTTAAAAATATTGCACTGGTGTTCCACCAATCATTTATGCCCCTCTTCACGTAGTGATATGGGAATGTTTGTTTACTTCCGGCCTCAGTTTAGGATGGACCAATAATAGTTGGTATGTTTCAAATATTGATGTTGCAGCTGTTTTTCGGTGCTTTGTTGTTTTGTATTATATCTCTCAAGACACTGAATGCTAGATCAGTCCGGTATGCTACTCGACAAAGAGTCCAGTCTTTCAGAATGCCGACAAAGTTGCCACATACTCAAGCGGAGATAAACACTTATCACATAAGACGCAACACACTGTGTTTCACAATTAATATAATAGCTAATCTTAACTGTTTATCGTCCTTTTTGTCGGAACAAACAGAGATAATCAAGCTAAATTTGTATTGATATAATTTCAAATATTCTGTTGGTTTTTAATTAAATTTTATTTTCAATGGCATTAAGATAGATAATTTAAAATAAAATTAATAAATGTAGTCCTCATTTAGCCTGAAAGGTAGTAAGCTTTCCTTACATTTTTCCACTATGGAGTAGCTTATAAGATCATTGGTTAGTATGTCAAAGTAAGAATTCTACATTTCATGGTAAAAAGAATTTATCTTTATTTTTTTAACAATTTAACCTGTGTGTCATTTCCCATTTTACACGACTAACTGGTAAAACGTACACTTTCTTATTATCGCTCCGAATATACCTACGCACACACATAAGCTCTTATATGTTCTTAAGATTTTAAGAAAACAACATAAAACTTATTATCACTGTTCGACTCCCAGCCGTATATACTGCAGGTACTTTTAAAAAGAAGTAAATGTGGACAAATTTCATCTCAATTAAATTTCGCTTGTACCAATAGTTTTGTAGTCTAATTAAATACGTCCTCTGCTTTCTAGTCACCTTATTTCTGAATATTGCACCGCGTACTACCATTAATAATCATATTTACGCTACTTATATTGGGATGAAGAAGGTAGAGTTTAGAGTAGAGTATCCGTATTTGCGTGGAGGGAGGGTCATAAGCCACGTGGTAAAAATAACACCTTTAAAACACCCGGTTGGGATCCGAACCCAACCTGATCTTCAATGGCCAAAATACTACCTTGATGTTTAGTACGCGTGACCACTAATGCAGCTCTCACCACGTGAGCATAGATATACTTTAACCCCACTTGGATTCGAACCAAAAACTAATTTCAGTGGTGGCCTTCAAAATCAACAAGATTATGTTACCACCATAGGCTTAAATTCAATAATAATAATGATAATAGGCTAATATTAACATTACAATAACACACATAGCGGTGGGCAGACGGTCTAAATGTCAAGCACATCTAATTTTATTTCACGGTGATAGATGGTTCGATTCCCAGCCGTAGGCCTATATACTGCAGGTATTTCTTTCCTAAGTTAATGTGGGCACATTTTCTCTCAATTAAATGTCGCTTGTATCAATAGTATTGTAGTCTAGTTAAATACGTATACTCCGTAGCAAAGCGACCAAAAAGTAATTATTACAATAAAATGTTGTGTTCTTAAGAAAGTACGGGGAACTAATTGGTTTGTGTTATTTAGACAGGTTGGAGTCCGGGTAGGAACCTCCACCACACCACCTGCCCAAGGTGACCCATCAACCTCCCCTCCCAGTCGGAGGTGAAAAGCGAGCAGACAAGCTGGCAGGCGTGCGGGCGAGTCTAAGCTCCAGGAGTAATGGTGTGTTTATCACCGCTTATCACCAGCCAGCCACTGGGAAGCTAGCGGCAGGGTAGAGGATTAGCTCCCGGTCTAATGGGGCCCTCCATCAGACGTGAGCGATATCTACTGCCGAACACTGCAGGGAGGGTACTTCCTGAGATATGGAACGTTCGGTGTGGGGGGCGGGGGGTAGGGGCGCTGCGAACCGGGGGTGTATGTTGGAAGAAAGAGGGGAGGGGTTGTAAATGCTGGATCGAATAGCTCGATTGGGATAAGCTTAGACCAATGATGGGTTAAGTTAAAAAAGGGGGGGGGGGCTCCCCCTTGTGTAAACCAATTTTTTTTATTGTTTACTTTGGATTGGGTCACGTAAAAAATTATTTAAAAATTGTAATTGTTTAAAGTAACAATAAATGTAATGCACATATGAACACAGGCTATAAACACAACTATATCCTAAGGCAGTGTGGTCCAAATGTGGCCCACACAGTATTCTGGAGGAAAATTAAATGGAAAGCTTCGGTGGTAGATGTGAAATAGCTTCTAATGATTTCTATTATATTATATTTAAAATGTTCATGATTGTATTTTACCATCGTTTATTTGAGTAATAAAAATATGTATACATATATAATTCCAAGTTACTTTAAGAAAGTCTGTGTGCGTGCATATTTCATAATATAGGTTTGGGGGAGTAAATACACTTTTTATTTTTCAGTAAAATATGAAAAATCTTACCTCACAAAAATACAATTTATTTAAATATATATTGAAATAATCATTTGTTATTATTATGCGTAGGCTTATATTAAGTTATTAAAAATATATTTGGCCCGTGGATCAAACTGAAGATTAGAATTGATGAGATGAAAAACGTTGGAGTGAGTAAAACACCCCAAGTGCACCAGGTCAATAATTATACCTCAGCACCTTAATCCCCGGAAATACAATATAGTATGAGACTGACGTCTCAAAACATGTAGCCCACAGTTTTGGTTTTATTTATGTTAATATTATTTGAAACTATTCTAACGTCATTTAACTGATCCGAAAATTTGTGTTTATGTTAAACATAAAAAATATATGAAAACTACTTAACCTAGATTTTTTTTGTTGGTTTATATTTAAACACTATAGAGCTTTCGTCATTTTAATAATAAGTTATATAAAATACATTATTAAATATTTAAATATTAAAATAAAAAAATTACACAATGTTTCTATTCGTTAAATGATTACTCTTAAAATATCATTAATGTCATATTTTACTACTACACGCTCATATTTCCGATAAAATTGGATAATATAATATTTCATGACTAATAACTTTAGTCCTAAGATGACCTCTGTGGCTAGTATTAAAGCCTAAGGCGATATTCTTAGAGCTTAAAGTGTTAATCACGAAAGTCTGATGCGTTAGTATTAACTATTTTATGCTAGTTTAACTACTATGAAGGTGTAAGTTATTTGTCACTAGAACTGACTTAGCGCGTAGGCTAAGATAAGCTAGCAAACAGATCTAGGACTAGTTTTAACAAAATGGAAAGTAAGCCTTAACCAGTAAAGAAAAATAATTAATAACAGGGTAGAAACAACTTACTTGCACATTATTCTGTCCTTGAAAGCGTAACATCTTAAGAGATCGTCGTTTTCACTCGCGAGATATAAGTATGAAACTTACATTAATGTACATGAAGATTGTCACTAACTTTCACAAGATTAAGTGATCGTCGTTTTAACTCGAGAGAATTATGTGTGAAACTGGCACATGCACGGGAATTTTGTCACTAACTCGTCACGAACACTTTAAACTTCACTATTATTCTTCCAATACTACAGGAAACTTGTCCTCACTCAAGTTTATTTGCGGAAAATACTGTACAAAACCAACAGGATTACATGTTCTATTAGAACGACTGACGAAATATGGCGCCTCTCCAAGCAGCGCTAGTGACACGCGGCGGAAGTAGTCGCGCCAAATTCAAACTGTAACACAACACATTGTTGTAAATAACAAGGTAAGAGTAGGGCAGGATAGTAAAAAGTAGGCTTAGCTACTGTATTCTTATTGACGTACCAACATCACGTACTCTTATTTTCCAATTTTGATTTCTAAATGTAGTTGCTAATTTAGGAACCTTTTAATAAAAATGTCATATTTTTGCGCGGTAAACAAAAATTTGTTGGTTTAAGTCCGGAACTAGGAAAAAATGTTAATTAATTTGATAAAGATACTAAATATTTGTTATATATTTATATTAAGAGCACTATTATTGATCTTTATTTAATTAAAGTAATATTTGATTTAAGTTACTAATATGAAAAATATTACTTAAATTATCTACTTATTATCATTTATAATAATTTAAATGATACTAAATGCAAGTTCATAGCGTTGCCAGAGTGCTCCCGAACCCCAAAAAGGTCCGTATGTCTGTCAGTACCAAAAAAATTGATGCATTCTGCTAAATACCTACACCTCAAGAAATACTTTTGATTTTGATTCTAGACCCTAAATTAAGGATTGAAAATTATAATTTCTTCTAATGGTTATAAATGGAGTGTTTGACCACTGTATATTGATTTACAAAAGAGATTTTTTGAAAATTAAGAGATTTTTTGAAAATTTGGAGTTTTTCTGAAATGGTTTTAAAGATTTTGTTTTAAAGATTTTATTTTAAATATTTATGTAATCTTACATAATTATCCAGGAAGTGTTTGATACAACCAAAAAAAAGTATAGTCTACTTGTTAGGGTTCGGCCAGACTGACAAGCATGCAAGCGAGCGCGTGATTAGCAGATAGCTCTCGATAGTTGTTGACGAGGAGGCAAAGGTTCGAATCTTGGTTCAGTGAACTGAGGGTGGTTTTTGACAAGTTATTTATTGTTGTGGTTTTCCCATCCTCTATCCATGCTAATGGTGATTCCTATTTGTAAAGGCCTACTTTAATTATACTATTGAAGTATTTTAACATATCAGTTTTACGTATATAAGTATGGTTTATAATCTTAACAATTAAATTGGGTCGTTAGTATCAACCGTGCTTAAACTATCGATAATAATAAAAATGTAAAAATGAGAAGTTTTCCAAACACTCAATAAACCAACATACAATAATATTGCCTAGCGCCTGTAAACTAGACTGTACCGGCTCGAGCGCGCGCTCTTGAAAAATAAAACCAGTTCTATCTTTAAAGCGCGCACGCTCAGTCGGTTGCTCGCTCGCTCCAGTCTGGCCACCTCTCATTACAACCAATGTGTTCTATTTTATTTTTTAAGTTGCTCGCTCAGTCTGGCCGTACCCTTATTCGGGTAGAAATTAACTTAATTACAGTTAAAAGAAGAATAATTTTTTCAATTTGAAATATTTATAAAATAGCTCCAACGATTTGATTAAAAATGGGTAGGCCTACATATCTATTAAATTTTTTACAATATAAATATGTTTTTATTAAAACCATGAATTTAAAAGTAGTTTGATGATGCCATTTTAGATCATTTTGAAATTCTTTTAAAATCCTATAACGATATTGTTCTAACTTGATATTTGGGGACTATTTTATATGCACAATAATAATGTACTTTTATTTTTCTAAAATAAATAAATTTAGTGGGAGTTGAACTAGACTTTTTTTTCTCATATCAAGAGAAAAGTGTGTTGTAATCGTGAAAAATTTTACCTTAAGATTACGATTAATCTTTAAGTTTTATGTATGTCCGAAACCAAAAAATGAATTTTACAATTGTCTGTCTGTTTGTCAGTACTTCAATCTGTGAATATAGCTATATGTCTATCTGTCTGTCCCCAGCCACAGTTCTAAAACATTTTGATAGATTTTGTTCAAATTTTAAATCTAGATGTAAACTTTTTTCCACCCAAACCCTCAAATAAGGGTATTTAAATAATGAGTGTTTTTTAAAACTCCAAATATTTCAAAAAGGTCTCTGACGATTTTGTTTAAATTTGATGTATAGGGATGGTTTTATCCCCTAAATCACACCAAATGCTCGGTTTTAGGGTAAAAGTCCATTAAAGGGCTGTTTTCTGAAGAGTGATTTTCAAAAACTTGAAATATTCTAGAAATGGCTTCATGATCTTGTTTAAAATGTATAGCTGGGGATTGTTTGACAAGCAAATAAAACTGAATGATTATTTTTGGGGGGGGATGTTTGTTTAAAGGTAGCTTACCGATGAATGATTTTTGTAAAATTAGACTTTTTGAAACTCATTATAATGATTTTGTTTGAAATGTTGACAAATTAAAAATAATTTTAGGATAGTTTACAAAAACTTATTTTTCAAAATTTAAAATTTGTGAAGTGATTGTGATCAACAATATTATGTATTTGTTTGTGTGAAGACAACTTGTTAAAGTTATCTTAGTGAAAATATATTTTTTTGAAAATTTTCTTTCAAACTATAATGCGTAATATGATAAAGTTTGTACGATTGTGTCGTAGGGCCTACTATATACTTTGCTTTCCATGAGTTAGTTTGCAAAATTTCAGATTTCTAGGCATCTTTATATTGATTTGGGCGTATTATTTTTTTAACTTTTACATAGTGTGAGCTTGATGACTAAAACCATGCTATTACCGGTGAACATGTGTCCTACCATCTGATCTCCCATCCACGAATATGTACCAGTTGAGCGCGCTAGCCCTCGAGCGCGTTAGTAGACAACGCTAGCACTCGAGCGCGTTAGTAGACAACGCTAGCACTCGAGCGCGTTTGTTGACAACGCTAGCACTCGAGCGCGTTTGTAGATAACGCTAGAACTCGAGCGCGTTTGTAGATAACGCTAGCACTCGAGCGCACTAGTAGAGAACGCTAGCACTCGAGCGCACTAGTAGAGAACGCTAGCACTCGAGCGCACTAGTAGAGAACGCTAGCACTTCAGCGCAATATTAGTTGAGCGTAGATAGTTGCGGGATGCTTATGAAGGGGAGAGGAATATTTTTTTCCCTCTCTTGGCTTGTGGTAAGTGAACCAGAGTACTTCAAGACGGTTAATGTGGGCTCCCCGGCTGCGAGTTCAACCTACGTTGTAGAAATTTCGTTAAAGTCCTCAAGAAGCTCTAAATGGTAAACAGGAATGCCCTCTCAGCCTGTTGATAAATCACCTTACACCGAGTAACCTAACTAACCTAAACTGACAAAAAAAGGGGTACGACCAGAGACTAACTCCCTGTGGTGTACCTTAATAATGGCATGGCCCGCTAAGAATAATATATTTAAATTGTTCTGCAAATAACAAATAAAAAAAAAACTTTGAAATAATAACAATAAGGAAAAAAGACTTGCTATTCCTCGTAACCCGATTTATATGCTCAAGTGGTACACAACGCCCCCACTTCAGCTTCCCCACTGATTTTTTTAAAATGATATTTTACTCTTTCAGACCTCTCTTTATTTGACCAGAATCTTAACTTATCGAAAAATAGTCTTAAAAGTATGATTAAGAAGACATCTATGGTTTAAATGTACAGAAAATTATTAGCAAAAATCAAATTAAAATCTTATCTCTTACTAGATTTGTAAACATGCAATTAGCATAGTGGCAAAAGTAGACATTGTCTTTCCACCCCTAATGTTATTGTAGTAAGGTGTAGGCCTATAATTAGTAAGTGTTGCAGTAGAATTTATGAAGACCTGTACGAGCATTAATTATGGGTTACGGGTGGCTGCCATATTTGATATCCTGTAAATAGAACAGCTGCGGTCAGACATTAAAATGCAATTACAGTAATAATGACTAAAACAATCCTACGAGAGGATTTCGTGATCCACACTATGTGGTGTGTTTTTCCACCGAAATATATGGAATTTATTTGAGGTGTTTCTATTTGTATCGTTTACAGTAAGTCAGTACATGAATAGGCCTATTAGGAACTTGGACGCCTTTATTATGAGCTCCAAACCACAAAAAATATACCCCCTTTTAAATAATTTAATATTCTCTCTTATAGATAAAATTAATATAAAGATCAAGTTAGTTAGGCATTCAATAATTTAATTTGATACTCCCATTTATTCGAGTATTCACTCAAAAAGTAGCTACTAAGGCGTTAGTTTAAATAACGTGAGTTAAGGGCAGTAGTTTTTGCAGTTTTTATATGAAACATTTTTTTTATCAAAAAAAATCGAATAACTCTCCAGAAGAAACATAATTTAATTTTCTTCACATGGTGATCTCTACGGTGGTTGACTATTTGTTATCTTCATTTAAAAAGTTTAACATCAAATGCGACTATGCTCATCAGAGATATTCAAGAACAGTTGAGGTCACCATTTCAATAAAATCACATTCTATGTTTCTACTAGAGCAGTAATTTATTTATTTTGACCAAAATAAAATATGCTTGTATAAAAACTTCAAAAACACTTACCATTCATGAACAAAATAAATTTAAATATATATAAATTTATATATATTTAGTTTCTAAACATATATATAATTTCTAAGCAAAATAATAGCTTTCTGGAAAAATTTGATACAGGTCTTATATATAATTATAACATTGTTATAAAATTGATATTAACCTATTTACATTTAGAAAAATGATAAAAAGTTTAAAAAAAGTTTGGGGGTGGTGGTGGTGGTGGTGGTGGTGGTGGTGGTGGTGGTGGTGGTGTGGGATTAGATGCACCCACCCGTTTTAAAAGAGGTTTCCCACATGCAATCATCTTCATAGCGGACGTTGTGGCGTTGTGAAAACTGGAAGAAAAGGGAGAGTGGGTTAGAAAGAGGGAGGGTGGGGGGGGGGTCAAAGTGGCTGTTTTCCGAGGATGTTATAAGCGCAATTCTCAGAATCCTCATACTCACACTCGAAATACACCCCACTATCGGACCCGTTTCGAACCCCCCCTCCCCCCTCACTCCCTTAAAACACTTGCTATTGGGATTATGGCCCATCACTGGCATTCAATAGGTGTATTACAATTTCTACAACATGCTGCGTCGAGTCTGATTTTTAACAAGTGAAGAAGGTTTTCTTTTTCAAGATTGTTAGGAACAATTAATATTGGGAAATAAAATTGATTAATATAAAAGGTCAAAGGCATTATAATATTCTTCTTCTCTTAGTATATTTATCAACTATTTAGTGATCTACTAATACATTTCATAATATAATCAACATATTACTAGAGGTCCCCTTATAAAAGGCATATGTATCTTATATGTACTTTAATTAATAAATAAAATTATGTAATAAAATCCCTTCAATGAGTTTTTGTTTATTAGTATTTTATTTTCATTACTAAAATCAAATTTAATAAGGTAGTAAGTACAATGTTGATTTTACTTTTCCTGTATCAGTGCAATATATTTTATAATTATTTTAATTAATAATTATTTAACTATTGTTTTTAATTTTAGGTTTAAAGAAGTATATTCTCTATATTTTATCAGTGTCATATTTTTTGTTTATTTAGTACAACGCATTTAGAACAGTTGTACCAATAATAAAATATACTATCATTTAATATATCCATAAATAATTTATTTTAAAATAAAAGAATCAGGGATAGAAGCCCTAAGCCATCTACCTGGGAGCCGAGATGCATTTCAGACGTCCAGATATACAAGTGTTTTCTTATTTCAAAATATGGCTTACACCAAAACAATTATTGTGATGACGGTATCAACATGTCCTTATAAGATAAAAGCACTTTTTTTTAGTTTATAGTTTAAAAATCGCATGTATATAAAAACATTTTTAACGACTTTTAAGGTAAAATATCGAAATTTTGAGATTAAGGTATATATATATATATATTGTTATTAATCTTAGAAACAATGTTTATCTAAGATAAATGAGGATTGTTTAATTGGTTTTGACGCTTAAGAATTGCCACAAGAAATATCACAAAATGGGTGATATTATCCATTAGGTGGCTCTTTTAATTTGTATTCCTAAAAAATAAATAGGCTATGTATTGTTTAGATAAGTTAATTTTTAGAAGATATTGTTTTAAGTTCTATATAATGATCAATCAAACACAATTTTATAACTTTGTTTATCAAATAAAGCAACTTCTTAAAGTGTGAAGCAAAATAACGCTCTGCTATCTTCTAGTATAAAACACAAAATCTAGAAAGTTTGAAGTTAGTTCTGGAGAGGAGTGAAGGGGTGGAGGTAAGGGGATGGGATAAGCCTGCGGCTATCTTCCAACTACTCCAAAACCGTGCACAAAATGACTTCCTAAAGCTTAAGTCTTCTCTATATGAATGTTATGCAAATTTTACTTAGAGAAGAGCTAAAGGAATTGAGGGGTGAGATAACAGGGGAACGAGGAGAAAAAAAATAGGGGGGGGGCATGGTTGTGTGTTCCATCTTTGTTGCTCTAATGAGCTTCATATTTTCTATAGCAACACTTTACCCTTAATCCTGGAAACTGTATGCTGAAAAGCCGAAACTACGTTAAGCTCTAAATATACGACAATGCATAGTAATCCTGCTTAAATACTACTAACTAGGATTAACGCTTTTCTAAAGTGGCTCGCTAATGCAAGTTGGAAAATAAAAAAACGCTCATTTCAGGACAATGAACACATATTTTAATTCAAAAGAAAATGTGATGGTAAAATAACAATAATATAATTATGACTGTTGGATTACATTTAACCATATTATTAAAGCTAGCATTAATAAGTTTTATTTTACCTTAGTTTAAGTCATTAATATTTTTTGTAAATTATGTTTTATTTAATTCACATGATTAATTAAACACAAATAAGGATGTGTGGGTATAACTTGACTTATTTAATATAATATTATTTATTCTTTAAATTCATCAATTTCACCAATTAGTATAAACTATATAAAAATATCAGTTGGAATAAAAGTTCACATATGTGGAATTTTTGATAGATAACTGTTTTTATTGTTCACTATCAGCCAAATATGCAGGTTCCTGGAGATTTATTCTAACTAATAAGACACAAAACAAGAAAGCCCCAAGAACTTAATTTATCAATCTATCAATTTAACTATAAATAAGAAGTCCCTTAAGGTGCAACCGAAGAGAGCGCAAGTATTTTTACAGTTTTTCTAGAATTGAAATTTTTTGGCCAAATAAATCAAATATTTATCCAGTAGCAACATAGAGTTTAGTTTTCTTCATATGCTAAAATCAACAGCTCTTGAATATCTGTAAAACGTGTTCTGGAGTTTTGTCAAAATATTTTCTTTTTATTTGAAAGGTTTCTGACAAAATTCCAGGACACCCTTGACTAATATTCAAGATATGTTGATATTAGTATGTGCAGAAAACTAAATTCTATGTTGCTACTTGAGGAATATTTTATCTATTTTGGCCAAAGAAATGTAATGCTATAAAAACTGTAAAATTACTCGCGCTCCCTTCTGCCGCACCTTAAAGGTGGTGGGGCATAATTTTCGTGTTGTCTGGTTTGATGATAGATCATAGATGATAGACCAAGGGTAGATTGGGGAGGGTGTCCACATCAGATGTACTGAGGTTTTCACACATTCCATCCACATGAATGAAGGTACACTTCCTCTAAATTCTACCTTCCTCATCCCTGTCTCATCATTGTTAATAGGCGAACAACACAAGTTTTTCTTATTTTTTATTATTATTTGAGGTATTTAACGTGCACTTTCTGAACGACTGATTACATCAACACACGAGAGTTTCTATGAGCGAGAGCGAAAGTACCTACCAATTTGGCCGGGAAAGGTATTTTCACATAATTTTTAGGGTTCCTTTACATGCCTTAACCGACATGGGACTGACGGTTTAACTTCCCCTCCGAAGGAATTTGTGCTACGGATTTTTATCGCTCAAGAAAAATCCATGGACCTCAGTTGGGTTTGAGCCTACAAACAACGGGTCCTGAGGAGAGTACTTTACCACAAGACCACTGAATTTTTTTTTTTTACCTCTAGAAAATACATAATAACCAGTTCCCATAGCCATAGATTCTTCACAGTCAATAAGGGGAAAAAAATTCCTCCTAAATTTGAAAATGAAATGATGAATCCTTTTTTTGTGACTGAAATACACCCTCATATCTTAAGAGTTAGTATACAGTCACGTGACCGATTGAACTAGGGTGTAAAACATTTTTAATAAGCAAGCATTTTGTTAAAATTACCAATACAAAAAAAGTTTTTTTCCTCTCTTGAATACATTTTTGTGATAGTAAAATACATATATTCAAACAGATAATCAAGTTAGTTATAAAAACCTAGTAGTAATATTCTAGTCGATACGTAATTTCACCCTCATAAAAATTTCCATAGCCAAATCGAACCTCTTAAAACGACCACAATGTAAATAAGAAAATAGTTAATTCGTATTTAAATTCTTAGAATTGAAATCAGAGGTATTGTTTCTATATTTTTTTTCCTCACTAAAATCAAGTAAAAAAACGGTAATAAAGGCAAATAAAAAGCTAGTGGCGCTGCCTTCATGAAAGTAAAGTTTAGTCAGTAGTCGAGAAAGCCCAGGGGTTAAGCTTAGGAGGAGTTTTAATCGACTTTCTCCGGGTCTTGGGTGGAGCAGGAGAGCAAGGGGTGGAAGTAAAGATAGGGGGATGAAGAGTTGGAAAGGGGTGGAAGGGAAGGGGTGGGAAGAAGAAAAAGCCTTGGGAGTGTAATTTCCTGGAGAGAGAAAGTCTTTCACCTTCTCTTCTCTCCCTCGGAAAAAAAAAAGCTACGAGAAGTATGAGAGTAGTCCTCGCATGCCCCCACTCCCCTCTTTCTCCCAACACCCTTTTTTTTACTTCTCGCTAGAAAGGGGGAAGGGTAATGGGAATTCGGAATTGCGTATCAATCTTCTTACCCATTTCAATCCTCAATATTTCCTTGCCCCACAACCTTTCCTTTTTCCTCCTACATTTTTATATAAAATCCTTTCTTTATTCCCCTTATTTTCTGTGCGCTATAAGAAAGTTCCAAGACTAAAAAAATTTCTTTAATCTCAAGTTACATTTATAAACAGGATTTTCTCATTTTTTTTAGATTAAGAAAAATGTATCTCTCCATAAACATATTTTAGGTGTATTTTTGGAACAAATAATTATTACTATTTATAATTTTACAGTAATTTATTTTACGTAAACAAATAACTTTAAAAAACTAATTATGAACTTAGTTATCTATTCACAAAATTTTTATTCATTCCATATTATTTATAATCATTTATAATCAATAAACAAATTTTAAATGGTAAAAAACTCCTGATAGAATCATCTATTGGTGATTAAAGATCTTTGTTGGATGTTTTTAATTCATATCATTTTAAAATATAGTTTTTAAAACTTCTGGGACCTGAAGGAGGTGACAGAGGACAGTGTGCATTGGTGGTATAAGAAATTGACAAAGGGAACAGACCTGTCGTAAGACAGAACACCTAATAATAACAATAATACATATTTTATAATAATTTATATCAAATATTTTAAATAAATAACGTTAATAACTTCAATTCTAGCCAGTTAAAAGCTACTTCACTAAATTTTTCAAATGTTACAAGCACAATGATCTAAAACTATAGGAAAAAATCAGACATACATAAGGTAAGTATTAAAATCTTTTACTATTTTTCATATATTTTTATTGTTTTTTGTATTAAAAAAATAATTTAAATACTTTGCTAATAATAGCGTCTTTAAATAAAAAAACAGTCACTATAAATTTAGTAAATATGCACCCCACATTTATAGTTACATGTAAATTATTTTTATCATTCAATTAACTAGTTCCCTACTTAGATTCACAAAGTCTTACTACTTACCTCCTCATAAAAATAAACACGTCTAGTTTCTATAGCAATAGACCCAAACAAGATAACCCCCGTTACTTAGAGTTAATGTAGCCACATCTGTCTCCATTATCGGCCATCTTTGTGTATGTTTTGCAAGCACTTGAAAACCCCACTGAAAACGACACTCAAATAAGGACACTTCAGTAGCTTATCTATCCCACCAAATCATTTATCAAGTTATTCAGTAGATGGGAATCTGGGGACAGAAGGGTGACATGGTAAAGGGGGAAGAAACCTTCAGTTATGGTACCATAAAATTAAGTCGGCGAGTCCAATGAAGAGTTTTCTCCTAGTGCTTTAAGTAATGTGGTTGAGATTGAAAAAGACAAGTGGAAAAAAGGAGGGGGTAGAGAAAATTAAAGGGTAAGAGGGAGTAGGGGAATAAAAGTATCGATAGTTAGGTTTTTGAGTTTAGAAAGAGAAGCGAGGAGGAGGCTGGTTTGGGAGGGAGGGGGTTTAGATGTCACACCCCATTGACCTAAGGGTCACGTTGCTACCCTTCCAACCCCAAACAGAGATGCCCCCTAGAAGGTTACCAGAATCGCCCAGAGAAACGTAATGGCTGACTAGAAGGAAGAAGGTCGTTTGATTCTACGGTACCCGATGGATAGAAGGAAGGCAGCTCCTGGTAAGGCTGGGAACATATTCGTTGTAAGAGTGACACAAATCCATCGCAATCGCAAAGAACATATAAAATAGAGGGGGTGATCTTTTAAGGGGGGAATATAGGGCACGCGAGAAACGGACAGCGTTTTCACAGTTTTTATATTAAAGTATTTTTTGGTCCAAATAAATCAAATATTTCTTCAATAAAAACAGAGTTTAATTGTATTCACATGATGATATAAACCGTTCTTGAATATCTGTCAAGGGTGTCCAGGAATTTCATGACAACTTTTTCTTTTTATTTAAAAAGTTTGTCATCTAATGCTGCTATGCTCATGCCATATTCATGAACTGTTTTATCGCCATATGAAGAAAATTAAGATCTATGTTTGTACTGGAGATATGTTTTATTTCTTTTGGCCCCCAAAAAAATGTTTGCCATAAAAATTGCAAAAGCACTGGCCTTTACTCGCATCCCCTTCCAACTCACCTTTAACTGGAATTTTAAATTTTTGAAGTTTTTTATTAAATTTATTAAAAACTGAGTTAGAATAAATAAAATGAAGAGATTGTTTTCTCTCTGTTTGAAACAAATAAAAGCGTTGCCCAAAGTAACCACGCAATTCAATCGCGCAACGCTTGTTAATTTTGCTAGCTATTAATATTATTAAAAATGACATTTTAACACCATTGATGATCACGTGACCTTGTACTTTGTACTTCATTTATTTTGCCACATGGTACACAAACTTATCATTCTTCATGTGTAGTTCAAACTATAAAGAAAAAGGTAATTGTTGCTAAACTAGTTTGCTTCATAGAAATACTGACTTGAAAAAGGGAATAACTTATTAACATCTAAAAATGATGTCGTGATCCTAATTATAACTTGGCTTTCAAAAAAGTATCTTGTAATGAGCTACGCCAAAATATTGGAGCACTTTGTTTTACGTTCTTTTTAGTACCAAGATAAACAATAATATGTAATGGAGATGGTGTAAATCGGGTGGCTGAATAAGGTGTCGTCGTAGATAGTTCAGAGATATTATCACTTTCAGATGTACTCATATCAGGTCTGGTTTTCCACATTTGATTTTAAATGTGGTTTTTCTATTCGCCCTTTCACCTGAATGCTGGTGCACTGCCATTAAGATATCCTTCTCATCCCCCGCTACTGGTTAAATTGTTAGTTACTAGTGTAAAACTAATAATAATATATGTAATAATATAGTCAATTCCAGTACAATAATCTTTATTAATAGAGAGGGGGGATCATAAATACTAACCTAAGCTAATAAGATATTAATGCATGTGGAGCTTAGTTCAAATAGTTCCCTATTTTTTTATTCTTTTTGCACCGCGTCTTACTATCCGATCGTGTTATACACTTATATAACTACTAATTACGCTAATGGTCTTAGGGCATTGTAAGGTCATATTTCAAGGAAGTGTACACGCATTTGATAGGAGGTAGAGTGGAAAACCATTTTGGAAAACCACCCTCAATGCATCCGACCGAGATTATAACCCTGATCGGAAGTCCAGTCTACTGTGAGAGTAGCGCGTTATACCATGATGCAACCGGAACGATTAAGAGCAAATGTTTACATCAAATTCCAGTATTCTCCATGCCAAATAATCCAAATCTCTTGAAATCACTTAGGCCAACTTACTTAGTCAATATATAGCATAAAGGACTCGAAAGCTCACTGGCGCACTTACAAAAGTACACCACATACCCCTATTTTGAGATAATTAAATCCAGTCCACCTCATTACACCCTATCTCTTTCAGGTCCATTCTAACATTAGCCTCCCATCTGCGTCTAGGTCTTCCAAATGATCTCTTCCCATTGGATTTGTCAGTCACTCAGAACACGGTTCTAGATTCTTCCATTCGCCCTGCATGTCCTGCCCACTGAAATTTGATTATCCTAGTAATGTCTTGTGATAAATACAGAATATTTAACTTATCATTATATAGCCTCTTCCATTTCCCAGTATCCCCATCACTTTTAGGACCAAATATCTTCCTAAGCACTTAGTTTTCGAAAACCTTTAATTTATTTTCGTTAAGATCACTATGCATACAAATCAAACTTAACGCATTTATTAAATGTTTTTTTCTATGTGTAAAAAAAATTACTATTAAAGCTGAAAAAAATACTTGCCTTAGCTTGTGTTACTTTCCTTCCACCTTAAAGGGCCCCATAGCCCACTGTTCCAAAAAAAGAAGATGATTATTGTTCAGAGTAGTGCACAGTCCCATCCAAGAACCCCCCCTGCTACCCTCTCACGCTCTGTTCTTCTTCCCCTCTCCCTCAACCTTCTGTATACAACACAAGAGTTCGCTGTTTTCTTCGCGCTCCGTTTGTTTTGCTACTGTATTTTGGAAAGCTTTCAAATGTTCGCTCAGGGTCTAAGCCCTGTGGAAACGGGGTGTAAGGCGTCGATAAGGGGAGGAGGTGGGGTGAAGAATGTCAAGGTAGAGAGTTTGGGGATGTTCGATTCTTTCCAGTATACTAATACAATAGAAAATAAATGCATAAATTATGAACGACACAGCAGACCATACTGGCTTTAGTTCTATAATAATTTGACAGTGAAATGTTATGTACCTTGATAAAACAATATATATATTTGAGATTCAAAGCTTTTAATACAAATTATGAACCACCTTGTACATACCATCCACATTGGAAAGTAGCAATCATACCTTGACTGACTATTCTATGGCCTTATTATATATTATATGCTGTATATTTGAACCATAAAAGGTAAGCTTGCTACTTCTCAGGGTAAACGAACAGAACAATAATAAAAATCATTTTGGTATCCAGGGAAAAAAACTAAACGCTCATAGAATTAACAATATATTATATTAAAATATAATATATTTCAATAAATTACCAGCTATTATATTATAGTTTTGTTAATTTTCTTTAAAATTCCGTGAAAATAATTTATTTTCCCTATAAGGTATTATATAAGAGTCATCTCTCTTTATTTATATGTAATTTTAGTAACGTGGGAGGATTGTATAGGTAGTTTTATATTTGAGAGCATTAATTTCAACAAGTATGAAAAAATCCGAATTTAGTTATTACGTGTGGTCATATCTTTGTTTATCAGAATAAAACTAAATACTATAAATAATTTCGCAATAAAACATTTCCAAAGTCATTTTAATGCACCAAGTTATTAAATAATAACAATTTGATATTTTTTCAAGCATAAAATAACAAAAACAATTTGAACTTCAACTAGGCTTCGAGAATATTTAATACACTCTATTAGATTTTGCTTCAAATTGAATTGATAAAAAGTACTTCACACACACACACACACACACACAAACACACACAAACACACACACACAAACACACACAAACACACACACAAACACACACACACAAACACACACACACCTAGAACACGGGCATGGTTTGTGATGTCCTCTCTTGTAGTCAGGCATCCTAACCACTCAACCATGAGGGTGGGCTAAATATACCATAGAAACTACCCTCGTAGCGCATGACCACAGCAGGGTTGAATATACCGGCCGTACCCTTCATTTCCCAGAGATAAATAAACCCGAACTATATATACCCCACTTGGGATGAAGGAAGGGTTAGAGAGCACTGCCGTGTTAATTGTTTGTGGCCATTACCTGCACCACGGGGTTCCCACGAGTCACCGAAAGGACACAGTGGACTTAATGAGCTTCGTTCCTCTGCAGTCCACATGTTACTACTGGACATATCCCTTGGTACTTATACTGCCCACGACTGCTCGCATCACAATCATAGTTTATCGATGTAATGTGTACTCCGGTTATTTTTTGTGTGTTTGTAAGGTCACGTTTGAAAATAAGAGGGGACCTAAACATAGTTCTAGTAAGATTCTGATATTAAATTTATTTAATAAAATACACATTTTTTGTGGACAACATTGATAACATTTTTATTTTTATTTCAGTACTATATCCTAGTATCAGTTAGAGTTATCCCTAAGGATATGTACAAATTACACTAATATGTTAAGGGTGAATAAGGTTGAATTTAGAGGAGTCGTACCCGCATTTGCATGGTGAGAGAGTAAACCGCAACTTAGGAAAAACTTCCCTCAGGACAAACAATTGGGATTCGAGCCCCGATCTCTTAGTCATCAGTAGTTCTATTAGCAAAAGTGACTTATTAAAGCATTCTACCCCCAACAAAGGCTTATTAGGTTTTTAGCACCCGGTCTTACTACCCATTCGGGTTACACGCCTATATACTAATTACTCTAGTGATTTTATGGATGAGGAAGGTTATATTTATAAGTGTACCAGCATTTTCATGGTGGAAGAGTAGAAATTCATTTTGGAAAACCATCCTTAGTACACCCGACCGAGATTCAAACCTCGATCTACCCTTCATCGGCAGTCTAGTCGACTGAAAGTATATCGCCTTAGAACATGTGGCCACCGAAAAGTTTTTTATTAATGTTATTATAAAAATATAGGTATACCATCTAACAAAAGGGACAGTCGAAGATCAACTGACTTGGTGTATCAATAAATTTAAGTATTCTTAGTGGTTTTAGTAACTACCGTCGGATACGGCCCTTCGTAGGTCTACTGCAATCCAACTATATAACTAGTATGGCCCTAAAGGTTTGTATTACTTGCCAGATGATAGGAACTAGAAATTGTGTTGTGTCTTCATCTTCAGTCTAGGACATATTAAGTATTTTATGCTCGACAAAGTTAATTCTTAAATAATATACTGATGCTGCATCGTCTCTAGAAAGTGTACGTTGGTGCGAGAGAACTCTAGTAAGATTACCTTTTTCTTACCTGAATTACTTGTGATCCATTTAAACACAGAATGATTAATGTATTTGATAAAATATCTTAAAGACTGAACATGTTAGAATTTAGCCAAATATAAAGTTATTATTATTATCACCGTGTCATACTACCCGTTCGGGTTGTACGCACTTACGCTAATGTGTAATGGTAGAGTGATTGTGAGATGAAATGGAGGACCTACAGTTTAACGTGGTATCCGAACCACGGTGGAGGCCTGGCATTCCACACATTCCCAAGTTGTGATTAATACAAGTCTTGTCAGAGGTGAAGGAAGGGTTTGGCAATCAGATAAATCTGTGTTGAGACCGAGGATTGAACCCCGGACCCTCAGCACAGAAGTCCGACACCTTACCCCTAGACCACCAGGTCACCCAAATATAAAGTGTTTTGATTTTATTGATTTAAGGTAGAACCAACTAAGACGAGTGTTAAAAACTTAAATACAAATTGTGTTTTGAAGCTAGGAGTTGTGTACTAATATAGTTTTGGATTACCTTTTTTAATAAAATACATGCAATGAATAAGAATGACTTAATTTTATGATTAATTTAAATATATTTATATAGTTTGTCATCATGATGATTTTAATAATTTTAATATTAAAAAATATAAATGCAAACGGTGAAAATATTACTAGGGCATCAAGGGGGGAAAAACTAAATTTAATTTAAAAAGTTAAGTATTACAACAAGTGCTATTATTTTACAAAAGAAATTGATTCGACGACTGACTGATCTTGCTGGGTATATTAACGAAAGGAAAATTATGTCAATAAGAAGTCAAAACAGGAATAATCCTGGAAAATTCCAGCAAATTCAAAGACCGCCAATTCCATTATCAACAAAATGATTTTAAGCCTATATCTCTTAGAAAGATATTGGGTCTAAAAAAAGACAAGGATACTGGGGAGTGGAGAAGGTTACGTAATAGTGAGTTACATACCCTATACTCATCACAAAACATTACTGAAATAATCAAATCTCGCAGATTACGGAGGGAAGAACATGTAGCGTGAATGGAAGAACATAAAACCTTGCTCAGGGTATTGACTGGCAAACCCAATGAGAAGAGACCAATAGCAAGACCTAGTAGCAGCTGGGAGGATAACATTAGGATGGACCTGAAAGAGATATGGTGTAATGAGGTGGACTGGATAGAACTAGCTCAAGATAGGGACAGGTGGAGATCTTTTTATGTGAGGCCATGCACTTTCGACTTTCTAATTGCATTGAGTAATTAAATATATCAAATTTAAATTTAAAATGTCTAACCGTGCAAATATAAGATTTTAAGACTATTATTATATTAGTATTTTCTTTGCCAGGTTCCTTGTTGGGTTTTTTTTTACATGAACAAGACTGGCGTATCACGAAACTGTTTTACTACGTCCAGCTGGTAATAACCAAGATGGAGGTCGGCGCTCTATGACCTCACGGACTTACCGCTGCGGTACTGCAACATGGAGGTGGTCGCGGTGTTTATATCCGCTCCCTTTTGAAAGCTGTGTGCTTGTGCATCATTGGGCCCTCCGCATCAAACTGCTCCACCAGGCCCCATTTGGCCGGAGAGCAAACACGACATGACCACCACACAATTAAAACGCATGCATAAACATTTCAACCCCCCCTCCCCCCTCCACTAGCAATGCCACCCCAACAAAACCCCACCTTACACGTCATACCCTTTTCCATTCAAACCCTTTCAACCCTTGCTGTGAGGCATGGAAACTTCTGACATTGCTTAGTTACAAAGATTGTGTCTATTGAGGATTGAATAGTAATTTGGGAACATATATATATATATATATATACACACACACACATATGAAGCGATTACTTCCGACAATGATCCCCAAAGATATACCAAATCGATTTTCTTTTCTTTTTTTAATAATGATATTTTAGGTGGGGTAGAAATTATGGCGAGTTAATGATAGTGTTCTTTTACTTTTTAATGTTTGTCACTTTTTTGCCCCAAATAATTAAAATAGTTCTTCAGTAAATATGTAGACTTATTTTCTTTGCATGTTGATATCAACAGTTGTTTAATATCTTTCATGAGCATAGCTAAATTAGATGAAAAACATTTTAAATGAAGAGAAAAAGTTGTCACTAAATTCCAGGACACCCTTGCTTGATATTAAAAAATTGTTGAGGTCACCATGTGAAGAAAATTAAACTCTTATTTCTACTCAAGAATTATTTGATTTACCTAAACCTTAAATTGTTTGGATACAAAAACTGCAATAACAACTTACTTACCTTAACTTGCCTTCCCCTCATTATCACCTTAAGCCTATATACACAGATAATGTGCCCAAAAATTTCAAATTTTAAAAATATTTAAGTGGAAAGCTTCAATGTCTGGAAACGTACATTTCAACAGCAATTTCCTGAGTTCTACCAAATATAATTTTTAAATTATTTAGGAAATTAAATAATTTACTTAGAGTAACTAGTTTAATCATTTAAAAGTTTACATATTTTCAATAGCGAAGACGCAATTTAAGAAAACAAATGCCACAATTCTTTACAATTTTTTCAATTATTTTAAATGAAAGATTATATGCTATAGTATTAATACGTTTTTGGATGCTGATATAGCTTTCAAAAATTTTAGTTTATATTATTTAAATGTTAAGGCTACAGTCAAGGGCGTAGAAAGTTAATTTTTCTAAGGGGGGGTCGAATAGAAAATAATACCATTAAAAGATTTATATTTAAATATACATTTATAAATTCCAGGTGGTGTGGAAACTCTTTAAGACCCCCTCCTCTCCCCCCGTTTTCTACTCCCTTGGCTATAGTTGAGCGCTCTATCATTATGAAGTGACACATTATGGATCGATGGTCCATTTGGCTATGTTTTATTCTCATTTTCAACAATTTGATGTAATATTTTAAATTTAGCTACAATATTATTATTCCAATGGCATTAAATATTATAATTATTACTAGGTGTTCTGTCTTACGACAGGTACATTTCTTTTGTCCGTGAAACTTGTACCTCCAAAGCGCTTTGTCCTCTGCCTCCTCCTTCAGTTCCCATAATTTACTTTTTTCCTTCAATTCAACTAGTATTTGAATCCTCCTTAAGCTCCTCTTTCATTCAACCTTTACTTCTACGACGTCGTGCAGAAGACAGTTTCTCTTTACCACTCTATAAAGTATCTCTCTTATATTTTTATTTTCAACAATTTGATGTAAAAGTTTAAATTTAACTAATATCTTACTATTCAAAAGGCATTAATACTATTCATCAAAATTAACCAGACAGCTAAAATGATTTGACATATGAACAAATGTGTATCTATTAATAATTCTTAACTGTATTTGGTTGCATGCAAATCAAAGGTGTTCTAAAGGCAAGGGTGCTTTAAAAATTATTAATTTAAATATTCAGGAAACAAAACAAGAGCTGCTCTAAAAATTTGATTCAAAAAAGGTAGTTGCGGCAAATATTGATCAAATGTGTTAGTTAATCATAATAATATGAATATGTACTAAGCATGTTTTTCTATTCATATAGATAGTAACTGGTACATTTTTCCTTAAATGAAAGAATGTGTTTTTTGAGTTAAGAATTGGCCAAAAATATATTGCTATTAAAATGATAATATTTGGTTGATTAGGGAACGTATACATATTTTTTTTATCATACACCAAGCAATGTGTTTTGTATATGGCATACATTAGAGATAGTGTCAATTTTAATAATTGTATGTAATCAATAATGGCTAGTGCATTTTTTTATTTTCAAATTAGTTCTGCTAGTGGTGAGCCTGCTATGAGTGTTTATGAATATATATGATAAAAAGTTTGAATCGTTAAAAAAAGATTATTTAAGCTGATTTTTTAAAAAACCATCAAAAAAAAGGGTAAATTTAAGGAAAACCCATTCTTTTCTAAAGATTGTAAAAGATACTGCTCACCTTTTGAAGTATTTGGTCTGTGAATAAATTGAAAAATATATCCCTTTACGTTCAACACCTTTATATAATTATGGTATAAAAAAATATATATTTCCACTGTTAAATTTAAGCCTCTATAAATATAGCATATACTCTATTTACACGGATTTGAGTTAAGCGGATTCGTAACTACACGGCTACAACACCTCTACTTACGACTAGTAATGCCATCTACTATATTCCAATTTTTATTTTCATAAGCAAAACACACTATATAGCTTTATAATTGCCCTTCTAAATAAAAGTATTTGTCTTAAATAGATCATATCTAGAAACCGAGCTATTTAAAAAGTTTTTCCAATTCGCGTTGTTTCTCGACTTGCGTGGAAACCTTCAGAACAAATTAAACGCTTAGGCCAAGGACATACTGCGCTGGGACATGTTTGGGAAACGAAAAGAAAGAGCCTGTTATTGCAACCATGTTTCCTATTTTCTTCACTTAGGCCTATACAATGCAGCCATTTCTCCTTGTAGTAAAACTCTTTGTCATGACGTTTATTTGTGTCAAGTTAGAATAAAAACCTTCCTAGCTGTTCCTATATCCAAAGGCCAGTTCCGTGGCTTATCTCACTTATAAATCCTCATTTTTTTAATACCAACTTTTTCTTGGCAATTTCTGCGTGCATTAAAGAGCGTACTTAAATTTTATCTACGACTATTATATGAGTTTTATTATTGTGTTTTAAAGCATTCTAAATATTTCGTATTTTTTTATATACATAAAAAAAAAAGAAAAACGTGACAACGAATTCAAACGGACGTGTGCAATTTTCTTTCTGGAAGAAAGTGGAAGAAAAGAAGATAAACAAACATTAAAAAATGAATTGCTGGCGTAAGATATTAAACTTGGTAGAAAAGAAAAAAAGTGGAGCCTCTTAAAATGGTTTGAAAAGTGTTTGCATTGTTTGAGATTTTACAACCCTAAAACAAAGCTTATCAGGGGTTGTATTTATTCCTGGTTCTACCAGTTCAAGTGGCACTGTAGGCTATTATTATTTTAACCCAACACTTTAAAAATAAGTATTATGAAATGGGGAATATATATGATCATTTATAGCCATAAAAGAAAGTAAGAGATTTCCAGGGCTTTTAATTGAAAAATACAGATGCAGTGCACAATAAATACTAGTATGTTTAAGAAAAAATTCCAGCGACTAAACTGGCAAAACTTTTGTGACTAACTCCAAAAAACTTCATGAAATCGACCAAAAATTGAGCCATACCGACCGAGTGGTCGACTTTTGTTGGAGAAGATAGTGCCAATTTCTGCGAAAATAGGGTGTGATGTGTTCATCACAATGAAACCTTTGGCCATTAATCTCAGTTTACTATAATGGATCCACTACTTTTTTTTATCCAAATAGCTCCTCATTCCTCACGAGGGTGAGTTGATCCTGTTATAGATCAACTGTTTCACAGGAACTATGGGATCATCGGGGATCGAACCAGGATCCTCAGGATTTAAATATACAGCAACTCTGACCACTAGAACACTGGGGCAGTCTTTAGTGACTAAACTGAATGTATTTTTACTACAAAAGTTTAGGTCTACGGTAAAAGTCACGTTTAAAATTGTTATGATACTGTTTTGGACCCTTTTCATATATTTAAAAAGTCATGGATAAAGTGTATTTTTCTTAAAAAAAACTGTATGTAAAATTTCTTTTTAATACTTCATCCATGGAAAATCACGTATTTCAGAAATAATGTCAATGTAATGCGCTTCAAAACTTTTTTTTTCTAACAGATCAACTCCGTTGTATTATAAAGATATTATGACACTGGCTCCCTCTACCCAATAGGAAGCCAGCCTTTATAACATCAGGTCGCGAGGAATCTTTCTACTGGTTAGTTTCGACACTGGTGACAAGGGGTCCAAGAAGCAAGGGGTAGGTCATATATAAGCCGCTTGTGCGTATAAATACACACAGTGCCAATAACTTAAATCCATAGAGTACACATTAACATGTTAAAGAGTAAAATCACACAAAAAAATCTGTAAATTAAACAAAAACTGTACCACTTGATATAATATCTTCAGTGCCGAAGGTATAATCATATAAATAAACTGTGTGCAACATTGAAGGTCTTATTCATTAAAAAAGATTAAATATCAGAATTAATCTGATCACATAGCCATGTGCAAGTGCGCATTAAGGCATGCATAAATAATAATAAGGCATAAATAGTGCTCACTAACAGATAGAATATCTCAATAAATATCACAATATAATTCGTATCATAATAATTACTGCACAATCACGGGGCATTTAATCTCCGTAGCCGTATAAAATGACAAAAAATATAAAAATCAAATATGTAAAAACTATTTTACTTTATTGAAAGAAAATAAGAGTATACAAGAGTTTCATTACTTTCAAATTACATCTATAAAATATCCACTATATAGATTAAATAATTCATAAATTCATAGGCCTAATAACTCTAGTACCTATAGAAGGGTTAAAGGGGGTCCACTTGGTTCTCTAAATCCTAAATAAAATTTCTCACTAAGATCAGAAGTTGAAAATTTTCCTTGAGTTGAATGTTGAACTACCTTCTCAACACTATCGAGATCCTACGTCAAATGTAAAACCAATGTTATCGGCGTGGCATTGTAAAATGTTTGGTGATCAGTGATAACTTTTATAATCAATTTTGTAAATTAATAACTATATTTTAACCGGTGGAGTATCAGTGGGTTTACCTTAATAAGTCAACGTAATTAAATTTAGAATATATATAGTTTTAATTAGTTTTTTAAATGCACATATTATATTTATATTTAAAAGCTAAAAATGCTGATCAAGAATTAAACAACATATAAGGGCATGCGTGATAAATACAATACTCATGTAGTCTGATATTCAACTTATAGGAAGATCTTGGTTCTAATTCCTGCCGGGTTTAATTAAAGTGATTTTTCCTAAAGAGGTTTTCATTCTTTCTACGAAAATTCGTGTACAATTATTCTAAATTATATCTAATAAATCCCCACTATAATATTAAGTATATATTCGCGTTTCTGGGCTACATCACTCTTAGGCCTGTTTGTGGAAAAACTAGCCGTTAGACTATTTGTGTACCTTTGCCCAAGGTACTTTTGAATGTATACTAATCGTACGTTTTTCCTTGGAGGCTCTTTCCGTATCCTGGAGG
This sequence comes from Timema genevievae, assembly GCA_902155825.1. NCBI lineage: Eukaryota > Metazoa > Arthropoda > Insecta > Phasmatodea > Timematidae > Timema > Timema genevievae. Next base: position 263,825 of record CABFWO010000039.1, read on the forward strand.
TGATGATAGTGAGTATGAGGGTGTTAAAAATATAGAAAATCTTAAACTGACTAACTAACTTAGCTAACCTAACCAGACCCTGGTGGCCGTTTGGATAGTTTTCCTTTTAAGAAAAATATATCAACCGTGAATCGAACCAAAGCGCCTAGGTTAGTAGCTAGTTCCACTGACCACAATACTAGAGGACTGATTAATAGGCGGCTAGTCTAGACGTGTAGTAAGACGTAGTCAAATTATATATATATATATATTTAAATGAATATCTGTCCAAAAAACTAAACACTACTATAGTACATTTTCGTGTTAAATTAAACTGTACCAACCAATTACTGCTATAAATTCAAAGAACCTTGGTTTAAATCGTTCCCACCTAGACAAATTAGTATGGCTTTTTATTTAGGTTCGTCTCAATATACAAATACTCAAATTCCTCTCAGAAATATTAGATGAATGATAAATCTAATAGCTATTATTTTCCAAGGTTATGTTAGTTTTTAAGTAATATGCTAAACTAACGAAGGCCTGTATTAACAATTTTGGCCATTTAATACTAAAGATATCCACACAAATAAACAAAGATACTAACAGTTGAATTTAAGGATTATTATCTAAGAATTATGTTAAAAATAACATTTGATATTTATCTTGCTGTGTTACCTTTAGTGTTACAGATGTAAAAATGTTACAGACCTTTAAAAATAAGTAATAGACCCATCTCGTCATTCTAGGCCAATGTTATGGCTCATACCTATAGCGTAATAGACCTTAAACACCCAATAGAGGGAACCACTAAAAAATATTTAAATATACAACCATACATTAAAACGACAGTCAAATAAAATATGTAGTAAAAAAACTTACAATGTCTGGTATTTTTTTAAAACCCATATAGGGATGGAAACGCAGCTACTTTATTCTCGACAGAGCAACGTGGACAAAAATGTTTAAGTGGGAAAGGGAGTAGATAATAGCTTGGAATATAAATTAGATCTACGGTAATTGTCCATTCTTGAGACGCCACGTAATTCTTATGATATTTTTTTCTCTCCATAGTTATTTTTATCAGATCAGGAGGGTTTGGACACAAATATACGGTCTTGTTTAGATGTAATCTCATCTTGACCTCGTAACCCTCAACAGAATCGTTGAAATTCATCCTTACATGGCTAATTGTTACTTGTTATAAATATGATTTAAACTAAGACTCAATGACCATACACTTTACTAACATTGGTTCAATTCCTATTGGTGTTGTTAAAGATTTGTCATTTTTTATAAGACAAACTCATCCTAATCTTAAATGAGTAAATATATAGAAGTTTAAAACCTCATCAGTGAAAAAAATAAACTAAACTTCAAGTTAGTTTAATCTAGTTTGCCCAATGATGGCAGGTCAGGGTTTGAGTCCCAACCAGTTTTTTGTTAGCTTTTATTTTTCCTAAAATGTGTTCCACACTCTCCATATTTCATCTAAATCTATATTTGTAATTCCTGCCGCATTAAGAGCGTGCATAATCACATGCCAATCAACTCTGTGATACAGTCAGCTAGAAATCGTAAGTTTACACGAACACTATTGCACGTGGATAATTTTAGATTACATATTAATGGAGATAAAGAATTATTAGAAGTTCCAAATACTGACTATTGTTGAAATATTAAATTATATTTGGATAAAAACTACATTGAAAAGGCCGTTTTTGATGGATAAAAACTAGATTGAACATGCCGTTTTTGACCATTTTAGAATGACCTCACAGATGAAACATACCTCGCCCGCAAACACATAAACTCAGATGCGAGCCGGAAGCTAAGTTGGGCCTGCTATGGTGCTAAAATAAAATAATCTAGTTGCCTAGACTGGTATTATAATATAAGATGTACTAGGCATATCCTAGGCTAATATAGTTACTAAGTCTTGGATTGAGATAGTCGGTGTGTTGAGTAAACGCACGCTACAGGTTATATAGTATGATAATAGAAAAAAAAATAGCAAACTAAATTTCTATAAAATTTGACTTTAATTTGGCTAATTTTAAATCACAAATAAACAATTTATGTGTTTTTTGGTATTGCCATTACTGACAAACAATGGTACCTTTACCATAAAGGGACATCATTAGGATAATGATTAAAAAGTAGCTCCACCAGGACTAGTCTGTAAAGAGGATGGAAATATTTGATTTGAAAAATTAATCAAATTCAATCTATCTGGGGTATTGGGTTTGGTCTTTAGTGTTGGATTCATAAGTATATTCAACTAAAATCCAATTTTCAAAGAAAGAAACTTTTTAGAAATGACAAACCTTCTTTTGCGGTTCAAATTGAAAGTATTTGACTATATTATTAGTGTTATTTTATAGGTATTGATAATATCTATCAAAAGTTACAGCTGCATAAATCTTAACCTCTCGTATGAATACTTGATTGTAGCTTTAGTGAATTTCATAGCTGCCCTATTATAGTTAAATTATAGTTCATGCTGGTAAAAGCACTTTATTACTATTTGGGATTACTTTAAAGTAAACAAAAGTTAGGCTAAATAGTAACTATACTTAATTATTAGTTTCGTGGAAAAGTGGCTAGAGTGGTTGACTAGAAGACCCTTGTTCTATTCTAGATGTTGTTGATTATTAGAATTCAATATTTTAACATTGATTTGTCCTTTTACCAAATCTGCAATTATTAATTAGCAAGTTATGGTGTATGGCGTCAGGCAAAATGGGCTTTGAAAAGCTAGCTTGTAAGCCGATTGTTAATAAAATCTACATTCAATGATAGATCTTCAAGATTCTAACCTAAATCATTTTTAAGCTTATGTTCTGTAGTAAATATAATATAATAAGTACAACAAAATTGTATACAATATCCAATTTTTACCAGAACACATTTCATTCTTGACTTGACTTATACATCGCAGACAACCGAAATTAAAAACGATCCTTTACATAAAATGGCGAGTGAAAGGAGAAAAAAAATAGGGGGTGTATAAAAGGGGTGTGGGGGGCAAAATAAACTCCAGTGTGTTGCGCACTTTTATATGAGCTTGTTTTCCTCTCCGGCAGTACCAACATAAATCTGGAGTAGTGTTTCCCCTGCAGGTTAGCCAACATAACTCTGTTTAAATGGGGCGCACCATGCATGGCCATGTTCTCCTTCCCTTCACTACCACCAGGGGAGACTGATAAACAACACCCTGTATATAATAAAGTACCATCAAAAACTCTCCCTCAGGCCGCCTTCAACAAGATAAAACACAAGGAAGCAGCGAAGACAAGGAAAGAGGACAAGGAAATGACAAGTGATAATTAAAATATGTTTTGTATACTACCTAAGTTAACGTCGTTAGTAAGATTGTAAATTATTAAGGCTGATATTATATTTTGTTAGTGGTAGCTCCCGATGTAGAAAATAGGGCCGCAACAAAGATTTGATACTCTGGTATTCTTTGTTGCAGTTTCCGCGATGGATTAATTTCAGGTGGAGCGAGTTATCAGCCCACCCACCCCATGAATTACTACGAGCGAGCAAGAAAGTCTTCAAATTTGGCCGGAAAGGTACATTCACTTAGGTACCTTCCAGGGATCTTTTACACACCACAATTGACATGGGACCGACGGCTCTACTATCCCTGCGAAGGAAATTGTGCTACGGAAATTTTATCGCTCAGTGAGGTCTAGTATGACACAGTATAATATTTTTTTCAAAAGGGCGTTACTATAAATAAACATAATTTCAAAGTATAAATTTTATTAGAATAAAATCTCACCATAGTTTAAATAAACTGACATTGAACATAAGTCATGAGAAAAAATATACATGCAATAACTTTAAATGAATTAACTTTAAAATCATTACTCACATTTTTAGAAATAATAACATAATAATCCACTTTATTGACCGAATGATATAAGGTGTCAGTTTCGTTTTAGACTGGCCTGCTGATTACGGGGAAATGGGGATTTGAATCCCGGTTGGTGCTACTGAGGGTGGTTTTTTCTAAATGGTTTTTGCCACGTTCCTTTCACGCAAATGCTGGTAGATTGCCTCTAAAGCACTTTCCTTCTTCATCCCTACCCTATTAGAGTAATTATCATTAATACGTATAACCTGAACAAGAAGAAAATAGCGTTGATAAAATAATAATAGTAATAATAATAAATAACATAATAAAACCAATATTTAATATATTTTGTATATTTGTTTTCCGATAAAATATAATTGGTGTGGGCCTACAGGGTTAAACTTTTTCCTTATTTCACTACCAGTAAATATAATGTTTTCCTTGCTCAGATTTTTATCAACTTTCTGGGATACTCGTAACCTCAATATGATAGGGTGAGTATAATTTAAAAGATGTGTACCGCCATTTGCATAGAATAGAGAAAAAATCATGTAACTTACACAAAATATTAATCTCAATACATTCGGAAGGGATTAGAACCCCTGTCATCGACAGTCTAGTATATTAGGAGGGTGACGCCCTATACTATATGGCCAACATATCTGGCCCTAAATATTAAAAGTTAGTAAAGTAACCTAAGTTCAAATATAAATAAGATATCCATATCTATTTATTTGGGTTTATTATTTATTCTGTTGAGCTGAATTATACCTGCACGCACCAATAATACACCATTGAAAGCAACAAAAAAATTATTATTTACACGCTTCTAACCAATAAAAATTGTCCCAGAAAAATCTCTTTATAAAGAACTAAGAAAAGGGTTCATTTGGGGTTTTGAAAAAAGACCCACAGAAGGGTCTTTTGATATAATCTCCAGACCTATTCATGGCTCAAAAGGTGTAATTGTATAATTTTCAAAGAAGCACAAAGAGGATTCTTGTACAGGTCTAAGAAGAAGGGAGGAAGTTTGTCTTTCAAATTCTAGAATATTAATGAAGACAACAACAATTTTATAAATGTTTGAGACTTTCAAATGAGACCTATACAAACAATACTGTTCTATTTTGTTCGTATATCATTTTGGGTCGGCTATAAAATTTTCTTTATTTCTATAGTAAAACTCTAGGTAGGTTGATCCAAAAAGAGGTAAGGCTACTGGGGAGTTGAAGTTACATAGAATAGCTCTTGATAGGGATATGTGACGTACTTTCGTAAGTGCGGCAATGAACTTTCGAACTCTTAATGTCATAAAGTAGTTAAAATAAGTAGGTAGTTTGAGATAAGGAAACCTTGAGTTATCCATTTACAGGTCTTCTTAAAAAGGCAGTGTTTTGTTTCATTCGAATCATAAGCGTAGTGGCATATCGGACGTGAATAAAGTTGGTTTTACTTATTTGACTGTTCAGGTACTGTATACTCTGTTTAAGTGAGAACCACACATTGTTCTGGTTTCTACACGACTCGATGTGTAAGCTTTTGGTTATTAAGAGGAGGAAATTATCCCCCACGTTCTTCATAGTCCACATAAGTGACTACTATTTTATAAGCGGCCTAATCCCAGGGGTAAAATAGTTTTAATAGGAATCAACCGTGGAGATTTGGGTTCATAAAGGACCCCTCCAGTTTACAAGTTTAGGTTTGAACCTCGATCATAAAGGGCCCCTCCAGTTTACAAGCTTAGGTTTGAACCTCGATCATAAAGGGCCCCTCCAGTTTACAAGTTTAGGTTTGAACCTCGATCATAAAGGACCCCTCCAGTTTACAAGTTTAGGTTTGAACCTTGATCATAAAGGATCCCTCCAGTTTACAAGTTTAGGTTTGAACCTCGATCATAAAGGACCCCTCCAGTTTACAAGTATAAGTTTGAACCTCGATCATAAAGGACCCCCCCTAGTTTACAAGTTTAGGTTTGAACCTCGATCATAAAGGACCCCTCCAGTTTACAAGTTTAGGTTTGAACCTCGATCATAAAGGGCCCCTCCAGTTTACAAATTTATGTTTGAACCTCGATCATAAAGGATCCCTCCAGTTTACAAATTTAGGTTTGAGCCTCGATCATAAAGGGCCCCTCCAGTTTACAAGTTTAGGTTTGAAACTCGATAACTCTGTCATTGACAATCAGGTCAACCGTGAACCCGATAGCTTAAACCTATAGTGACCATATTTTTTAGTGAAAAGTAGGACCAAATTGTATATCAAATACTCCATGTATATGCTACATAAAAAAAAAGGAAATAGAGTAGCTAGAGGGAAAATGATAGAGAGAGAAAAAAAAATGAGTTGAACAACTTTTTTCTAGCACCGCATCTTACTACCTGTTAAAATTATACGCATGTATGATATATACCTACTTCAATGCGATAGAGGTGAGGAAGCATTCTAGAGGTAATTTACCCGTTTTTACGTTAAATAAGAGTGAGAGACTATTTATGAAAAAAAAACATTCATTAGAACCGACCGGGCTTCAAACCACAATCTCTCCTTTATTAGCACGCTAGTCTAACACGAGAGTGACGCTTTAGATCATTCGGCCACTGAAAAGTGTATAACTAATTATTAATAATTTAATATTCTATTTTCATTGCTAATTACTGGTGAAACTGGGTTAAATCAAGTGAAATAATACCTAAAAGAACATTAATTTTATCGTCAAATTTAAGGAACAAAGATTAGTGTAAAGAAAATCTCTATTTGTACGGACACACAAATAGATTTTAATTTCAACTTTTTTTGATTGTTATTATTGATTATAAGTAAACATAGGATGGTGTTTGCTAATAACTACAATCTAATGCTTCAGTACAAAAGCTATAATAATGCGTATGATTAAAAGCAAAACCGCCCTAGGAACAAATAATAACTGATAATCAAGTATAATCCTTGAGATATACGTATCTAATAGGTTTATTCTGAAAGGTCTTTTTTCCTGAACAAATCTAAACATTCTCGTGGGGAAAATTATATTTACGAACGGACTTAAAACAAAAATTAGGGTATACTTTCTTCTTTTTTTCATGTGAATTTGTATACACCAGATAAGAATTTTAATTGTAATTTTACGTGTACATAGCTTTTTTTCAAATATAACTTAATACTTCTCGACCAAATAAAGATCAAAAGTGATGTCCCTTGCACTAGCGCTGTTCAATTCAAAATATTATTTCCTCTGACTTCACAAAGAAGTACTTTTGTAAGTACGTACACTGTTAAAAACCAGTAATTATGGATGTACTATTTCCTATGCTGTAGGAAAACAGGAAATAGCCCCCAAAAAACCATACTGTCTTGCAAAAATAAATAGTACGTATGTACTACCGTCTATTTTATAGGAAAAGATGACACTACCCCAAAAAGAAGAGAGTATGGTAAACCTAGTTAAACCCCTCAACCTTAGATATGGGAGACAGTTATCTTTGACTTTTATTAATGTCATGAAATAGTTACATATGAAACCGTTTCATGGTGTGTAAATGTGATGCACAGTTTTAAATCCTTGCACGTTCATGCATTACTCGCCTATAAACGGGAGAATATCACCAGACCCCTCTAATCTGGTTTTCTAAGTGAAAAGAAAGGATGGACTTGAATCCTACATGGATGCACTAAAGTTTTTCCCTCCATAAATTGTTTCCCACTTTTACTATTATTATTATTAGCACCGCGTCTTACTACCCGTTCGGGTTATACGCACTTACGCTAATGTGTAATGGCAGGGTGATTGTGAGATGAAATGGAGGACCTACAGTTTAACGTGGAATCCGAACCACGGTGGAGGCCTGGCATTCCTCACATTCACAAGATGTGATTAATACACATCTTGTCAGAGGTGAAGGAAGGGTTTGGCATTCAGATAAATCTATGGCGGGACCGAGGATTGAACCCCGGACCCTCAGCACAGAAGTCTGACACCTTACCCCTAGACCACCACTTTTACTCTAAATTCTAACCTTCACTATCTAGTGTAAATATGTGAGGTAGCCGGGAAGGTAAGAAAATGTGTGATTTGTCTCATACAACCAGCAATTCTGTCGTCAGTCCAGTGCAGCCCTTTGTGGTGTGAAAACGGTGCGACCACAGTAGACTCCTTGTATAGGTTATCCAGCCAATAATGTCAGAGTTTAAAAGCAAATAAAAACATAATCATGTTGTTCGATTTATTGAACGAATAGAGCAAGTTCTTCGTTTTATCTCCACTAATTTACATATGTCTGTTTGTCGTGGATATGTCTCACGATAATTTTGAACGCATCAACCGATTTAGTTTAAACTTTGCACTCTTGTTCTTTGTACCTCTATACAAATCAAAATCATTGGGGAAGAAATTATAACGAATGGTTGGGTAAAAATTAACCCATATTTATAGTCTATATAATATTACGGCCTTTAGCATTAAATAGTACATGGCTACCTTTTACAGCATTTCTTGATATCTTATACGGCTGAAAATTGGGATATAAGTGCAAGGAAACTACCGTAATATCATTAAAATGAAGTTCAGTTTTTAATTTTTTTGGCGAGGGGGGGAGGGAGGTAGATGAATAGCTAAAGGTTGGCTCAACGTTCGTGAAAATAAATAGAATATGTCTAAGCATTAAAATAAGATTACGTGTAAAAACGCTTTTTACTTTACACTAAAAACTTGCTCTAAGAAATCCTTAAACTGATATTTTGTACATTATTGCTAAGGATGTGACCCTAAAATCACTAAGGGTGTTTGACGATTCTAAAAAATATTAGATTCGAAATTATAAACGAACAATCCATTTCAAAACTAACTATTCAACGGTTCTATGTTACTTTGGTATCAGTTTGTCCTTCCAGTTTGCGTGAAGGTACAGTTCTTGATTAAGTTAAATGGCAGAAAGGGTTATTCTCTGCAAAGAATAATTATTTTAACCAACAATCCCGCATTGTGCAAAGCATCAAGTGAATAACCTGAAATGAGCAGACAACAGTTGCAAACCTCTTAATAAAGAATCCGAATGAAAAGAGACCAAAATAAATTACTCATCTAGAATAGGTTGGGCTCTCGGGACAAAAGTTATTTTGGAGCGGAGAAAGAAGTCGAATAGAAGAAAAAGGAAAATAATGTCTTTAAGAGAAAGATAAAAAGAATAGAAAGAAGAAAAAAAAAGGTGGAGGAGTGAAGGGGTATGAGAGGTAAAGAAAAGGGAAAAAATTATTGTAACGCTTTTAAACTACTGTCTGACGGTTACCGCCTTTCTCAAGCATCCTCGTGACGTGATTGGCTAGTGGTGGGTCTGTTGCCATGGCAACACGGACTGGAGTCCTGCGGTGCGGAAGGATATACGGGACTGCGTGCCACAGATAAATCTTCCTGGCTCTAGCGAGAGTAGCGCTGCTAGCGGGCGAGAGACGAGGTAACGGAATCTTGCTCACTAGGAAAGGGTAAACGAGCTGGAGCTATGCGTATTGTAATTGCAGAATTAAATTATTTTCCAAGTTCAATAATGAATAAAAAAAGTTTGTCTTATTTAGTTTCTAAATTAAAATTAACAGCACTAAAAAATAGATTCTCTTCTTCACAATTACTATAAAAAATAAATATTTTATTTGACTGAATATTTCTAAAATAGATTCAAAGGAATTTTTACAATGTACCTAATCTAGAGTTCTTAATTTGTGGTAAGTAAAACTTTTGAATTTCGTTAGATAAAATGTTGCATTTCTGTTTAAAAATTTGTGTATAGTTTATTTTCTGGTTAAAAAATAATAAATTAACTAAAATATAAGTTCAGTGCTTTGAATAAATAATTTTTGTTTGAGATTTAAATTTGTTTTTAGATATATTTTTAATTTTATTTTTTTCCTGACTTTTGTCAATATATCTGCTACATTTTGTACCTAAGACACTGTTTAACATTTCAAATAAAATGAAAATATTAAATTTTTCCATGAATATGTATTTAAGGGCACTTCACATAAGAAAAGTTTAAATTTTGATCATACATCCGCAACTATTTGAGATATGAAAAAACTTATCATTGTAAAGTTATAGTAGCCTACTGTTAAAATTAAAGATATTTTTATCTGGAATCTATTCATATAAAACCAAAGTTTCTGAACTTAGAGGATACATATAAAGGGTGAGTAATAATTCGTGGATACGGACAATATCACCTGATAGGGTGGGTAAATATAAGTCGAAAACATTCTTTGCGAAAAATCCATTCTTCCCATAAATTATGAGACTAACGACATTTAAGTTATAGAGAGGTTATGTGGCAATACTGTGCCTAGAATATACACCAAACGTACATGTTAGTTCACAGTAGGCGTTCAAAGATTGATCCTCACATGGTTATGCACTGCCCCTAACGGCGCGTAAGGTTTCGGCGTGCATCCAACTGTTGTAACAGCCACGTGGATGCATGGCACAATGTCCTCGTGTGATTGCAGTGGTTACATCAGAGCTTTGAGGTGAACCCACAAGAAAAAAAAAATCGAGTGGTGTGAGGTCCGATGGCTTTGGTGGATATTCCACCGACCCCTTCAAGCCCAATTCACTCATCGGGGTGGGCTTCATTAAGTAGTCGCCATAGCCACAATTGTACAGCTACCCCATAATGTGCAGAGGCACTGTCACAATGAAAAACACATCCTCTTTCACACAAGAAATGGTACGTACTCCAGCAGCCCTGGCAAAACTTTGTAAAGTAACCGATGGTATCTGTTCGAATATAAACAATCTGGTATCAAATATGGGCCTACAATCGCATACCAAATAATACCAGCCCCAAACAATGTCTTCCGGGGAAGTGATCAGTGTACAGTCGTGCCGCATATCGAGCTAAACTGTCAGATGTTCCCATGATCATTGCCATCCGTATCACAGTATTCTACGAGTGTGTAGTTCATGTCTGCTTACACAATACTGACCTCGCATTTCTAACTACGTATAGTCACCGATGACTGACATTTCAGTCACAGTGTTGCCACATCTCTCCTCTCTAACTTTAATATAGTTTTTTCTCAAAATCTATGGGAAGAACAGATTTATTGCAGAATATTTTCTAATTATATTTACCCATTTAACCACGAATTATTACTAATCCTGTATACTTTTTATGGAGTACTAAGAGACACGAAATTAATTGCTATGCTTTTGGTGGACGAAGATGCTTTTATTTTAGCCACGTTTCTGTAACAGAAATTTATTATATTTTTGCTCTTTGGTTGAGTGTTTCTGCAACAGTGTATATTATTTCGTTTCACAAATTTTATAAGTTTTTAGAAAATTTATCTAATTTAAGAGAGAAAGTCTGTGCTGTACACCATGGATTTTTTTCTGTCATACTGGGCAATAAAAGAGAAAGGACAATGATGTCTGGTATTGAAAAAAAATTCGTTTTGATCTAGTTAATTTTTACATTTTTATCAACAAAATTGAAAATAATTTGCATCCAAAATAATGTAGTTGTTAATTTCAATGGAAACATAATGTGAGTATGCATTATTAGTATAAAAAATATTAAAATGTGCTTATCATCCTTGTGGTCAATCCATTTAGGTGGCTAGTTAACTTAATTTGGTTTTTCACTGTTGGCAATGTCAGAGCTCAATTCCCTTCCAGATGTGATAAAGGTTTGTCTTGACTTAAATTATTTGCCATACCGCCAAGCAAATCCATGTGCATTTCTTCAAAAATTCTACTTTCTTCAATCATACTATATTAGATTAAAACTTTATTCATTAGATTAATTAATACATAAGCGTATAACCATGAATAAAAGTAAGATTTATTTAAAGAGAAAAGAAAAAAAAAAGAAAATTTGAAAATAAAATCTAATTAAAAATAAAATATATAATTTTTGTATTACTTAGCATTAAGGTTTCAAGCTTATTTAAAATGTTTTCTTGTGAACCATTCAATGGCACATTTTTTAGTGTTCTTAATATATTTACACTTTTGGATTAGGGATTGGTAAAATATAGTAGCTTTACCCACATTTACACAGAAAATTAGTACTAGATTTTAGAATAAATTACTTCATATCACCCTACCAGAAATTGAATCCCAAGTCCCCAATATCTGTCAAACCAGATTTGATGATTATTAACGACTTGAACTAATGGCTAGGTTTGAGGAGATTAGCGTCGAGAAAATGCACCTGTATTAGCTTGAAGAATGATGATTAAACTACATTGAAAATTACTTGTTTGTAATAGTTGTATCTATCCATCTATCTATCCATCTATCATGCTATGGTTTTCGGGATGAAAGGTTTTTTAAAATATGTGTGGCAGTTATATTTATGTTAAAGCTTGCTTGAAAATTCCAATTTAAAAAAATCCATTTCAATAGAATATGTTTTTCAAATAATAAAATATACAAAAATAAGAAAGTCAGAGCTATATATTTTTTTAAAGTTAGATATCCTTAGTTTTTAACTAAATATCCTTTAATTTATAGAAAATTTCTTTGCAACGAAAAAAAAATATTCATCAGGGCTTAATTAAAACTATGTAAAACCTTTAAAAGTTACCCTTTATTTTTATGTTTCTATATTCTGATTCACCACGCACTGAAAAAATAAAAATAAAGTTTTGAACATAAAAAATATTGAGTCAGTTGCGTTTTATGAAAATGCACACTCAAAAATACATACTAACTTATTAGATCACCGAAAAACATATTTACGTAAATGAACACACATAAAACTTAATTTTCGATCAAATTTAAAGATTAAAATTTTCAGTACAATATTTTTTTTTATTTTCACTTCATATAGGCCCATACGCGAGAAAAATAAAAATAACATAAAACTAATTATAATTGTTAGGTCAATCATAAATGTATTTTCAAGAATTATTCACTTATGAGAAAATTTATAAATTATATTTTTAAGATCTCATACCAATTCAAGAAATAATATTCTAATATCTTTTAAAAATAAACGTCTCTATGTCTTCCTTAATATACCATTATGGTTCCTTTTTAATATCCATTAACCATGACCAACACAGCTCTAATAGTAACATTATGTCTTTAATAAATCTGCATCCGAATAATCCAAACGGGTAATAAGGCGTTGCTCTAAAAATAAACCGCCTTGCCACACAATTTAGTTAATCCTAATTCCCACATTGAATGTCTTAGCTTGGTTTTGCTCCAATGAGAATCAAGTCCGGTAGACTGAAAAGGTTTACAAAAATAATATTTCATAGAAAGAACACAAAGGAACCCAAACTAAACATTCCAATTTCCCAAATACAGCATCACTTGACTGATATTGCCACTTCTAGTTGAAATATTATACTACAAAATAAAGTGGAAAAAAAAAAGAGTCGTCATATGAATATTAATGATACAATTAACACTCTCCTTTATATCTCGTCCAAGCTATATTTCCAAACTATTTCTAAAAATGAATACATAAATAAAGGTAAAAACAGGTTCTTTAAGATGAACCAATGGCATGTAATATTGTTAGCTTTGACCCTTAGAAGACCAGATTACCATAAGTTGGATTCTGGAACATAAGTTTTTTTTAAAATTTACTAAGTAATCTCACACAACCGTACTGCTGATCACGTGCTATAAGGCATTATAATAGTAATATGGCTGGATTGCCGGTGACGGGTTCGTGTCTTGATTGGGTGTATTGGGCGTTGCTTTCCATATTATATGCTTAGTCCCAACTTATTTCCACGCTAGTGAGGATGCACTATTTTTAATTATCCTCCTCATCCCTATCTTTTTATTAGGCCTTTAAATAACTACACTATAGATAAATAAAACACTATACACACATACATACACTACAATTTTATAAAATTGTAGTGTAAGTTAAATTTAAATAAAGGTGATTGTTATATTTTGATGTCACAACCTTGGATCTATTTTCAGTAGATATACAAATTAATAAAATTTCACAAATAATAAACAAAAATATATTAGAAATAGTAATGAGCTGTAGAGTTTTTTTCATTACAACATAAGGTCTACACAATCTTTCATAAGTGATATAATTTCTCACTCCCACCTTCTTTGGCTCATCTACGCCTTATCTTTGCCTCAAAATGTTACTTGAATTTACAACCACTTATAATGAGAAATTCCCCTTTCTCCCTTACCCAAGACCCTGAATTATAGATACTAGACCCTTCTAGAACCAATGGAACCAGCACCAACCTTATGCACAATGTAATTTACTATGTAAACTAAATAGAAAAAGCTGATGTTCGTAAGGTTTAAATTCAAATAAACTCTTTGGCTCAATAAATTGTACGCAAACAGGTTGTTTGGAAACTGACTTAATAACCATTGGTCCTCGCATTATGATTTTTTTTTACCCTGCCATCAAGATAAAATAATAACTTCTAAATTATAACAAGGAATACAGGTAAAACATAATGTAGAAAATAAAAATAATGGTTTAATTCTGATCAAAAAATGTTGGAAGGGATTTATGTATCTAGCGTCTTCTTTAATGAGCAGATAGAGAATGGAATCAGAAGCGAAAGAGTTTGTTAGGTAATTAACAACATCTATAATGGTAAGGGGAACATCAAACAAGCTTTTCAAATTAAAAAAGAAATACAAAGATAGCCATGTACGATCGTGCGGTAGTGGATTATACAGACAGTTCTATTGAGGGAAGACATTTATTTATCATCTTTTGACTTCTTTGTGGGAAAATTAAGGGAATGGCCATAAAATTAAATAAAGTGAAACGTTAGAACTCTAATGATGTGATTTTATAAACGTGAACATTTTTCTGACAGTTAGTTTCAAATTGTAAGCACGCAAAACACGTAGAGTTTCAGGTGAAACATGAGATAGAATAAAATACTTCGTTGCTCAAATAAATTGTTTCCAAATAAAATGTTTTTGTTGATTTCTATAAGGTTTGATACTGCATTTATTAAGATTTCTATTTTTATAGAAAACATCTTTTGGATTTAAATAATGTGTGAGTTTGTGTGTCTATATTAGAATTTTTAACTAATTGTATGATTTTGATTAAATTTAGTGTAAAATACTATACACCAGCCAGAGATATTTTAAAAATTTGGCTTACTTTTTAATACGCCTATTGGCTAATATTCTGGGCTAGAACAGTTCAAATTTCTAAATTAAGTTTTTAGACAATTTTGTCTCCCAAAATCTAACATATGGCATAATGCTATGGTTACTAAACTTGGAATGAATATGGTAAAAGTGACATACCATAAAATAATTTCTTAATCTTTTTTAAAAAAAAGAGATAATATATATGAAAAAGTTTGTAAAGAAATTCAATTTTAATTAATCATGGAAAAATTTACGATAGGTCAGCTAAATAAAACAATATATTATGAGTATGATCCTTAAGACAATATTACTGGTGCAAATGGTATTTAAAGATTTTTAAACTTTCAGCTTTAAAGTTTTGGCTTAGATTTATTACAAATCAATAAACTATTTAAATTTTCAAAACCTCTTGAAAGATGTGAAATGCCATCATAATAATTACCTGAAACTTAGACATAATATTTTCAAAAATGTATCAAGGCAAGGTCAATCAATTTGGAAAAAATAAATTTCAACAGATTTTAAGTAAAAATTAATTAATATTCATTACACCTGTGCTATATTTATTTATATTTGTATTCATGTTAACCGACTTTAGTTTGGCAAAAAAAATTGACACGCCAAACTGTTAAGCATGATTTTTTTTACAAATAACGTAGCATAATAAACATGTTACACAAAAAAGTATTAAGCTATAGAAATGTAATTTAAAACCTGTAATGCAACACATGACAGCTGTGTCATATGTTAAAGAAAAATCAACAGATCAATAAATTTGAGCCTAGCTTGGCAAGCACAAAGCTTAGGACATAGCCGTCATTATTTTATTTCCTGTTCACATAAATGAAGCCTTGAGATGGGTGTACAGCTATTTAAAAAAAATAAACAAATATTTAATTAAACCTAATTTTACTTTTCTAAACTCAATGACGGTTTGAAGGGCCTCACATTTTGAAAAACAATGTATTATAATTATTTATTAGAAGTTCATGCATAACAGTCTCAAATTTATTTTAATCCAACCTGGAAGAATTTATTAAATTTATAAATTTTTGATAAATTTACAAAACTTTTATTTATGTCTACCAAAGTGAGGCAAATTCATCCGAAAATAATTCCACATGCCATTACCGAACTGTACGATGGTTACTGAATAAAATATGGTGTGATGCCTTAAACTAGATGTAATCTACATGCATTTGCGTGGAAGGAGAGTAGAAAACCATATAAGGAAATATCTCTCTTGGTAGTCCTAACCGGGATTTGAACACCAATATTCCAGTCATCATTAGGACAGTCTATCACGAGAGTGACACCTCAGACCCTTCGGCCAATGAAGTGGGCTTAAAATTATATTATATACTTCGTAAGATCTAGTAAAATTGTTATGGGCTTTAAAAAATGCATTGTAAGAAAACGCAAACATATTTTCCAATTAAAATGATTAGTCTCTTCATAATTAGGAAAGTTAAAGATTAAATCACTATCAAATCTTTAGTAGCTCAATGACAAATATAATGCATCCGATCAATCGCACTGATAGATAGACTGTACCAAAACTGTGTGCAACGCCAAAGAAGAACCACACGAGTCACTACAAAATGTTGTGTGTGCCATAATCTCTCCCTTCCAACTGTACCTAACATAAGATGACACGAGTCTCAATGGCTGCAATAATACCGGTGTTTTATTTTTACGGTAAGACGTGAAACTTTTAGTGGACCACCTTCTCCCCTCCCCCTTCCCCCGTTTTCCACCACTTTTAACCACCCTTTTCTCTATCTTGGAAAAAAAAAAATGTTCCCATAATCCTCATCATCATTGCCACTTTAAATGCCGTTACTTTGCGATAAAAAAAAATCCTCATAGACTACAGTATACAGATTTCATCTGAATGTAAGAATGTATCATGTTAAAAGATAACATTATATTCTCCAAGCACGCGTCTTTATAATAGGATATCGTTATAGGCAGCTTTTTTATTAGTCTTTTATGGTCGTTTTTGTTTTGAACTTGTGGAGAAAGAGGATGTTCCAAAACACCACTTTGAAAGAAATATCCTTATTCCAATGGCTTGAACTCTTTATCAGATTTATAATTTTAATTCTTTGGATTTGTATGTTCTTACTAAGAAAGAAAAAACTATAAATGTATTCTATAAACAAAAAACCAATTAATTCACCCTAAAGTTATACAAAGGAATTGCTTTGCATAAAGTTTGAGAATAAAAATTCTGACTTTAAAGTATAATTTATTTAACTAATATGTTCGCTATATTAGTTTTGTTTTGTTAACGTAAAATATTTATGAGATATTTGTAATCTGGTTAAGTTAACACCCTAACACCATAGCTTTGCCTTAATAAAAAATACATTATAATAAATTATATTTATACTATACAAAAGCTAAATCAATCTAAATATTTCTTGTAAACAGTTTTACTCGAGAGAAAAGATGAATATTATTATTATTATTACTTTTAATGTAGTTAGAATTATGGATGGCTTTAATTAGTTTTCTATATCGAAGGTAAACTTAAGATTATCTTACAAGTTCTACACACTTTTTGAAAATATTAATTTATTTTATTAATTCCTTGAAATGAAATCAAACGCAATTTTACAGTGAAATTAAAATTAACGCCTCACAATAAAAGAAATATTGTGTTGAAAACAAATTAATTTCACAAATGGCTTAGCATTTTAACTGTAACTGAAGTGTGAACTAATAATTGATCCTATGCACAGTATTTTTGCAAGATGCAATAAAGTGCTTAGCAGTAGTTAAATTTAGTCGGTTTTAAGATAATTATTTTACAATATTACTTAAATTAATTGAGCGGCAATCAGAACTGAAATTGCTTTACCACCCGTACCATGGATGTTTGATATTCCAGATAATATATAGAAAGCTAAACTTTCTTATTAATTGCTTTTGTTGAGGGTGGGTAATATAGAAGTTGAGTTATCAATAGTTAACATTTTATGGCTAAGAAGTTTTCAAAACCACTTATTACATAGACTCAAATACAATTTACCATTTTTAGATCAAGTAAAAATATTATTGTAATGCGATATTGATAGACTTTTCACGTCATAAATAAATGTTAGTATAAATTTTGATAATCTAAAACAAATATAATTGACTGCACCTCATTTTATTTTTAAAATTACTGACAGAGTAATATTGTATTTAATATAATTATTTGTCCTATATTTTTGTAAATCCTTATCACACATTCTGAAGCAAATATTACATAACATAGCCTACTTCAATGGTCTAAGGCACTACCCTCTCAATATACTGGACTACCGATGACGGGGAGATCTTGATTCAATCCCGGTCGGGTGTTCTGAGGTTTGTCTTAAATGGTTTCCTACTCTCTCCACGCAAATGCGGGTACACTTCTTATTCAACCTTACTCATCCCTAACCAACTAGCTTACTTAATATATAAACGTATAACACAAATGAGAAATAAGATGGGGTGCTAAAATAATACCTTGTATAGCCTAAATATCCTTGATTTTTGTTAGGTTACAAATCTTGTCATAGATGTGGAGGGAAAAAGTTTAGAATAATTTATCTAAGGCCCACGGCAATAAACAAGCAGAGGATGACTTTAGAAATCTGTACCTAAGCCCGTATTGCTCTCCATCTGCCTCATGTTTGTATGAACTAGTCGTTGACTATGGAAGCTACTACTTGAAGGGATTTGAAGCGCCACTTTCGAAACGTCTTTTGATGGTTCATAAAACGCAACGTGCCTTTTGGGCTGACTGGGATTTGGTTAGGTCAGGGTACGACTTTTTTACGATCCACATCTCTATGAATGGTGACGTCACGTTTTACATTTCAGCTGATGGGAACATAACAATGTTTATAGCTGGAGTAGTAGTGTCTTTGAAATGTAGGGGAGGATTGTCAAGAAGAAATTGTTTTGCGCCGATCTATACAAGTACATTTTTTACAATATCTTTATTTCACTTTATTTTGTAACGACACTGATATGATTATTAGTTATTGAAAGTTGATTCAATTACTATATTTTGCTCTAATGTATAATTTTTTTTTGTAATACAAATGTAGTTTTTATTGAAAAAAAAAGAGCCACTTTGGTGGCCTCATGGTCTAAGGTTCTATCTCTAAATATACTAGAAAGCCAAAGACGGGGATAACGTGGTTCGGGTGTACTGAGGCTGGTTTATTTTAAATGGTTTCTCACTCTCCCCCCCATGAAAATCGGGGTACACTTTCTCTCAATTCAACCCTCCCAATCCTTAATACATTAGTAGAATTAGTACATAGACATGTAACCCAAACTTGTGGTAAGACCTGTTGCTAAAAATCAAAATTATAAAAAAATTGTCTTAATTTCAATGATTGTAAAAAATATATTGTAAGCCCTACTTAATGTCGTACCGGGTAGTGTTGCCAGGGTAAGCAGAGCTTGTTCAAACTGTACATGTGATATGTTCTCATGACTCAATAGAACATTCTTTGGCCATATATCAACATTCCCATGTAAGGTGAGCTATGTATAGTAAATCCTATATATGATAGATCACATGAGGATAGAGTGGATGAAAATATAGGCCTATGAGTACAGTTTTAACAAGCTCTGCTTACCCTGGCTACAATACACGACACGCCGTTTGCCCTATTATATTACAAATATAGCTGCTCTAGTTTTAACTATTCAACTTAAGTAATTAAATGCTGTTACACAGTTGGCTGTTAAATATATACCAAACCAGTGTCTTCCAAAAGTTTTACCCTCACGGAAATTTGAGATTAAAACCGGTGGCACCGTGCATGTCAACAAGAACAAATATAATGACCTAATATTATTCATTTTTGTTTAAACCTCACAAAATACACTGGGCTTAACGTAAGCCATGGTAAATTCATGTGCTTATGACTGGTAGGTTGAGGCTAGAATCCCGTATGAGATTACAGAGGGTGTTATTTTTCTAAATGGTTTACCACTCTTCCTTCATACAAATGAGGGTATATTCCCAATCAAATCTACCTACCTTCATCATTAGTATAAATATTTGGCTAGAGTTTAGTCAAATGGTCATGAATTTCGCATTAAACCCTACAATATATATTTTGTTTATTTCCTAATTCAATTTTTTATTGCAGCATACCCACACAAATCTTGCGGTGGAATTAATGTTCTAAACAAAACTTTTTTTTAAGAAGCTCTTTTTAATCAAAACTATATAAGGGCATGTTTATTCACTCTACACTTTGATGTCCACTGTATTTATATTTTGCCAGTAAAGAAGAATTTGTATTTAAAGATACAATGTAATGTGTATAAACCATACTTTAAAATGAAAAAATAAAAAATAAAATCTACTTTATACATACAAAAAACAGTTTCTACGATATAGACTTAAAGTATCACAATAGTAACAATAAAAATAAAGTATTTGCGAAGGCTTTCGAAAAGTGTTTTCTTTTCAAAGAAATCAGTCAACCATGATCAAATCGTCCATGGATGTCGGCTCTTAAGGATGGATTTGAAAGGGGAAATAGTCACAAGAGGTTTTAAATGATGGAGTCGTCAAAACTCTTTGAAGGGTATCGTGAAAAACTCGGAGATATTGTATGGCATAATGAAGCTGTAATGTGTTTTTATGTTGTGACCTGCTCGAATAATACAAATGATACCATTATCGAGTGGACAATAAGTTATGTTGGTACGAGTACTCACCAAGGAATGTATTGATGTCATATCTGTGCTGTGCCGTGTACTTTATGATGGCTAGGGGTTATATCTCTGGGTTATTTATGATTACGTTTTCAGTACTGCCAATACAGTGGAAAAAATATTGTTAAAAATACACTTAACTTACTATCGTAGTCTACACATGAATTTTTTTTTTCAGAAAAATCAAAACATCTGTTAATATCATATAATACCAGTTTCACACATAAAAATCCTAACTCATACTTTTGGTATAATAATTAAATTTGCCAGGCTAAATTGTTAACTTATAGGCCTACGTAATCATAAAATCAAACATGGCTCTGCAATATTATATTGTATTAAATATTAAATAAGGTTTGTATAGTATATCAGTGTATGTATCTATTATAGTTATACAGTATACAAATATGAATCATCCCTTTTATAGATACTGTGACTGACTTTAAGATATACCGAGTGGTGCCCTTAAAGAACAATCTCAATCATATAATATTAGGTTGACAACATTTGTAAGCTATTTTACTTTATTTTATTTTAATGTGACAGAGACTCACTTTAAATAAAACATTAAACTACCTCAAAATTTAATTGATTATATTCTTCATTTTTCAGGTGATCCAAAATAGCTTAAGATGAGAGTTCAAATGAAAGCTGCTATTTTATGAAGATTTCACAGAGTCCTCAACATTCAGAATTAGTTTATATAATTTTGCACAGTAAAGTTTTTATTTGGTAAATTTAATTTCTTTAATGTCACATAATCATGTTAGTCTAGATTTATCTGATTATTTTGGCGATCACATGGTCTAAGGCATCTCTATGGAAATAGACTTGGCCACAGATGACTGGTATATCGGTGTCAGAATCCCACTTGAGTTTACTTACGGTATTAATTTTGTAATTGATTCCTCACTTTCACTTGCATGTATGTTCTTTAAATTATACTTAACTTATCCTTATCCCAACAGTGTAAATATGTGAATGGTCCGAATGGGGAGTAAGACAAAATTAAAATAAATGAAAAAGGTTGAGGAATGTAACAAAATCTCGAGATATAACTTAAACACGCAAGTCACTGGCACTGAGGTAGCTTTTACCAGTCTACCGTACAGGCTAAGATAAGAAAATAGCACGAGTAAAATATTTTCCACGTGGTTTAATTTGGTGCAATGACTTAGCAGCTCACATCTAGTTTTCTTGGGCTTTCCGGTGAAATAGACGGGTTCAAATCTCAGCTGGGTGTAGGAGTTTATTTTTCCTACAAGGATCCCAACTTTCCTTCCTAAATTACCCTATCCAAATTGTGGAAATTTGCGGCTCGTCATTGTGGTTGGTAAATAAGGATTGTCTAGACGGGTAGTAAATACAGATAGTTTGGGTGGATAGTGATTGCGCAGGATTAGCCATGTTCATCGAATTATCACGAGATTTATTTTTTGTTTTATCTTTGAACTCAATTTATTAAAATAATTCCATTTAATATAATTTAAAAATAATTAATTAGTTATATTTTCTACTCTTAACTTTCAACTTATATTTTCAAATTGTAAATTTGACATTATTTCTTTTCGATCACGCATTACCTCCCGTGTTGGCTTTGCATAGGTATGTATTTTAATTACAGCGTGAGAAAGGTATAATCTAGAGGAAATGCATCCGCATGAGTGGAGGAAGAGGGGGGAAACCTTTAGGAAAAAAACACCCAGAATAGTCTAGGCTGGGCTTTGAAAAGAGTAGATACTACATGTGGAGATATCCCCTAAATATCTTTATAAATTACCATCCAAATTATCTATGTGTAAAATAAATTATTACCCATCAAATTAATTATAAGTTTTTAAATATGAACATTTCGGCGTATCCCTTAGTAGATCCAGTCCTCTCCCACTTATATAAATTGACTTAACCGCTTCAAATTGCAAGAGTCACTTATGTTACCTAGAACATTCTTTGGATGATAACACCCTTATTGCGCATTACAAATAGACCCACAATGCTCCTCCCACCAGTTATTTTTAATTAGAAGAAATAATTATTATTGTGGGGTAAGCTCACTGAGCATTTTTTTTTCACTCTCCCTTTACACTTCAAATTAAATTACATGTAAAAACCGTATGACTTGCCCGCGCTGTGCTGCCTCTTCATTTTTACGACCATTTTTCAGTGTTTTGTTTGTTTGGACCTTTTCCATCCCCTCAACAATATGAATATTCATGTATTACCATCTCTTTGTCTTCCCCTATCTTTTTTTTTCTCGCCCCTTGTTGAAAAACTTCCCTAACAATTTCACATGCCTCATCATTTGCAAACATTTTTATGGATACACATAAAAGACAACAGCTTCGAATTAGATATTTCCCTCCAATAAATTATGTTACAAATTGAGTTTCTCCTTTACTTTTTTGTTTTTTATCCAACAGCTTAATATAAACTTAGTTCAATATAAATTTCCCTTTTTTTTATATGTACATCGATAGATGGAGTGGTAGCATAGCAGCAGGGAAATAAATTATGTGAAAACAGTAATATATTAATTATTACACGTGTATGCCGTGAAAGGTCAGCAGATATGTCGCATAAATTTGAGCGAGGTTCAAAAAGGTGCGAGAAGAAAAATAAAAAAAAAACCATTTGAAATACATTAAAAACAAGATTTGTTTTTCTAATCACAAAATTTTAAGAATTTTAAATATTGAGCTTTTAAACACAATCTTAAGAAATAATATTAGCTTTTTTAACGATAACATCTCTAGTTAAAAAAAATAGTGGTGTGCCTTGAAAATCTTTGTGTCTTGTTCAACGTGCCTCGAGTTGAAAAAGTGGAAAATCCTGCATTAGAAAATATAGGTAAAAAAAATATTGCTGAATTCAACAGTAAGGTTAAAACAATGATTTATCAATTTCTTCCTAGCCTCAAACCCCCCCCCCCCATGTTCCTCTGAAATTTACTCGGGTGGTTAGGGTTCAATCCTGACTGGGTGCATCATAGGAGGTTGAATTCAAATTTTTAAAAATTCTCATCATCTTAGGCCTAAATGTATATTAGTGTAAATTTAGGAGAGTCATAGAATCTCATTTTATATACTAAAATCTAAATACTAATTTAAATTTAGCGTATAACTCGAATGGGTAGTAAGACGTGGTGTTAAATAATGATAAATAATTTAAATTGCTTTATCATATGTGTTAAAGTATGATGGATTCATTGGAGGCTGTCTACACGTCATAACCTTAACGAGATGACTTGATGATGTAATCTTAAACCTAGCTTAAGAGTTTTTATTTTATTTTTTTAGCACCGCGTCTTACTACCCATTCGGGTTATACGCTTATTTACTAATTACACTAATGGATTAGGAATTGGAAAGGTTGAATTTAGAGGAAGTGAACCCGCATTTGCGTGGAGGGAGAGTGGAAAACACCCCAGTTCATCCGACCGAGATTCGAACCTCGATCTCCCCGTCCTCGGTGGTCTGACTCAACACGACTGGCGCGTTAGCCAACTACTCCACCGAGGCGGGTGACCTCCCTTTCCTCAGCAGGCCAGACTAACACGAAAGTGACGCCTTAAATTAAACACTGAAGTGGACGACATAGGATAGTGATGGAATAGTTTGCACCTAGTGGGCTAAAGTGTAAACCTCATCTGATTTGGTTGACAAGTGACGCGGAGGTTATGGTTCGGATCCCAACCCAGCGTACTGAGTTTTTTTTCTCTCTCGGTGATTTCCCACTCAACTTTCGCACAAATGCGAGTGTATCTTATTCTATAAAATACAATGTGAGCTCTATGCATTAGAATAGACTATTAGGCCTATAAATAATCCTTTGACGTGCAATGCAGTTTTGCCAGTGTAATCAGAGCTAGTTTAAAATGTACCAGCGAATTATTTTCTTTAGTGCCGAGTCTTACTAACCACCCGAGTTATACGCCTATTACACTAATGGTTAAGTTATTAGTAAGATTTAATTGAGATAAAGTGCAACCACATTTGTGTGTAATGAGAGTGGAAAACTGTTTCGGAAAAATCAACCCTCAGTGCACCGAGCTGGGATTGAACCCCGATCTCCTTGTCCTTGGCAGTATAGTCCAACACGATATTAGTGCATTGCACTACGTGGCTACCTAAGCAGGTAACGAATATTTCTCATCACTGAGTAGAGCACTCATTGGTCCGGTATCAACATAAATACATTTCCGCTGTGAGGCTAGTAGAACAGATCTTATGTATGATTTGTCAAATATTGGAGGGAATACGTGTGAAAATATATCACAGACACAGCTTTAACAAGCCTTGCTTATTCTGGCAACACTCCCCAGCAACACACTTATGGAATCCCATTGAAACAACAGGAAAGGCGTTATTTTATCACCACGGTCAAGTTTTTTTTTGGGTCCCAGAATACTACTCGGTGGCTGTTACACGGTTGTAAGGGCCAGAGCCCATAGAGGTCCGTTAGAGAACTGTCGTCGGGCAGATAGCAATGTCGGCCAACGGGGTGAGAATGAGCGCAAGAGACGTGCGATGTCCTCTAGTGGGTGCAGTAACACCCCATCTGCCCTAGATCGAGAGATAAACTGACGAGGTTTGTGGAATTGGTCACACTGGGGAGTGAGGGGGGGCAGGCGAGGTTTTTAGGATGGGGGCAACGAATAATTTAAGAGCAAGAGAGGAAAAAAAATCAACTGAATTATGCATGGTTTTTTTTGGTTCCTTTGTATACGATGAATTTACTAAGGAATGACCTTCTTCACAGGATGATTCTTTGATAGATCATTGGTAAAAGCATATTATCAATAATTATAAAATAACACAAACAATATAGTAAAATGTTAGCAATGTCAGCAGCAAAAAAATATGTTTGAATTTCCTCAACTGTTCTTCCAACCTAGGGTATAGGTTGGAAGAACGGTTTAAAAAATCCAAACATATTCCTTTGCAGTAAATATTGATAACCTTTTAAGATATTTGTGTTTTTTCATAGATAATGATAATAACAATCAAAAGTAGCAGCTGCAGATAATATGAATTTATGTATGAAGATATGAAACTTGTTTTACTTAAGTGATTAACAAATACTGTTCATCCTAACAAAATTATAATAATTATAAATGTTAAAGGTTTGATCCCCGTGTCAACTTGTTATAGTTTCAATTATATTTAATTCAATTTAAATATCCAAATAGTAAGAGTAAAACGGATCTAAAGTTAATTTCTATCTCTATATAGATGGGAAATGTTGTTCTGAATTTTAAATAATATATCCGGTTTGTAGGACATTATGGTACTAATAGTATGTTGTTAAAACGTGCCTATTGTCAGCACAAGCTATTGGCTTAACATAGCCTAAGGAAATAGGATGAGTAAAGTGAATTTCAAGGAAGTAAACAAGAACTCGCTTGGTACAAAAAAATATGGGAAAATATATGGAGGAAAATTGGGTGGGCCTGCTTGAAGGTCTTCGAAGTTAAACCAAAGGACAGGTTCCAGATTTCCATTTGCAAACAGAAAGAATGGTCCTGTAGACCCAATTAGCTTTTATTTACCTGGGTTGTGCAACTATGTACTAATTACACTTTTGTGTTAGGGATAAGTAAGTTTACATTTCAGAAGAAAACACGTGGGAGGAGAATGAAAAACCATTTAGAGAACACCCGACCAGGAGTCAAACCCCGATCTCCCAGTCATCGGCAGTATTGTGAGTGTGACGCATTAAACCATGCGGCTAAGTGTATGTTCGCATTTAATCATTAGTGAGGACAGAGTTAACCTAATTATTTCACTGTACATCAGAAAATTACATAAGTTTGTACCAAATGAATAACACGAAAAAATTATAAAAGAATTAATTTTTTTGTTCATATAAAAAGTGAACCTAATAATAATATTTATATATGGCTACAAATGAAGATTTTCGATTTTCAATTTTCAACATATTATTACGAGAGAATGGGGGTTGGGGGGGGGTTACCTTTGTTATCTCCACTAACAGTGACAGTGCTAATGGGTGACAAAGATAGGACACAAGAGCCGTTTCACACGTGGAAACTATCGCCTGGCAACCATCACACTAGCAGAAAAATCGGTACAACTTAACCAGAGTACAGGGCCAGTTTTATAGTCAGCGGTGCTACAGTATCCCCATGGCTTCTTTGGTGCTGACAGTTCACAGCTGACTTCCAACAGTAAACATTTAGGTATATACCTAAATGTTTATTGTCAGAAGTGACAGCTGCTAAACACATATTTTTTGGAGATCATATGGTTCGGCGTAGAGATACATAATTTGGTCTGGTAGCTTTTCAAAGCCGTCAGCTGTCAGTCAGCACCAAAGAAGCCATGGGGCTACTGTACACTAAATACAAGACGACACATATCTAGACCAGACTGGAATGGGCCAGTTCCAAATATGAAACTGGTTCATTTCGCTTGATTTTATTAAAGTTATATCTGATCTTATGTTTAATATCAAACTGTACTTGAGGCACAGCAAGAGCCAGTTTCATATTCATACTTAGTACTCCTCAAGTGTGGTGCAATACTAAATATAAGAGGACACCTACCTAAACTAGAATGGAATGCACCAGATTTGCACATGAAATCTGCCGATTCCAATCTGGTATAGGTAGGTGTCGTCCTGTATTCATTATTGCGCCACACTTGAGGCGTATGCACTAAGTCTAATGGGGTAAGGAGTAGAACTGCTAAGCCTTTGCAATCCACATCTATAAAGTGGTTAACAAAGTTGGCGTTATGAAATTGCGCCGTTTTATTCATTTTGAGGGAGGTTTCAAATAAGTTTCTGCCTCTTCCATGATATTACGTATGTATTTCCTCTAAGCCAGTGTTACCCAACAGGAGTACGTGAAGGATTCCTGACAGTGAGTGACGTCTTACTAAGTTTTATTAATTTTTTTTTTACAATCTTTAAGTAGTCTGATAAACAAATTAACGCTGATTTTGACATGATTTCACTGACTTTAATAGGCCTTTGGTAACCTCTATCAGGGGCTTTGTTAAGCTTACTACTGAACCTTTGTTTGGATTTGGAACTACCTTTTACACTTTACAGATAAAAGGTGAGATACATACAGTATTTCCTTTTTTTATTAATCTCGAAAGTACTTAGGTAACTTAATGCCGTGACCCCTAAAGCGTTACGCGACTAGTGAAAGTTTGGGAAACACCATTTTAATACATCTTCTAATCATTTATTAATCCTTCTTAAAGAAAATAATTTAACACTTACAAATTAAATGGTTCAAACGAAAAAAAACTTATGTGAAATAGATAAATCAAAGTAAAATATATTACAATTTTAGGTTTGGTGCTGTGTGTTAGTTTTGCAGACGTTACCACGAATAGATAACATGACCTTGTACGTGAATAATACTTGTTTAGTGTACCTGAAATAAGTTTAATTAATATTAATCAAAATAAAATATTATGATAAATAATTCTGTTATAGCCAACTTAAGACTGATATAATGTAGATTATCAATTAAAAGGCAGATCCTTCTAAAACTACTAAAATACTGCTTAATTCTTTCAGTTTCGAGCTATCCATTAGTGCTTTAAATTTTATAAAACTAATGTCTAATTTACAAGGTTATATCTAATCATAGTTTAGTATTTAGATAGCGTCTAGCCCGTACGGCTAGTAAGTAAGACGCGGTGCTTAAATAAATAAAATAAAATAATTTTGATTTTAAAGAACCAATTTTTTTTAAATTAACTACATTTTAAAATTTTACCTTAAAGATTAAATTCCACGTTTTTAATAATTAACTAAATTTAACCAGCATAATATACTTAGGGTAAAATGTTTAATACTTTTCTGGTGTAGAGTTTATATAAAAAAAATAACATTTTGTCATAAGCCCTCATTCCCAGCATCCCCTCCTTGCAAAGAAGACTTGGTCCACTATCACTTCCAAAGGTGGGAAGGATTTAATCCTAAATTCCCAGGCCCACATTTCCCATTATTTCCGCTGAATCGCCCAGATGTCACACTATCCGCAACTTCCAATCCGAATCTTTTCCTACTGCAGTGATTGTCGAGAAATTCTTTCTTTCGCTTTCTTTAATTTCATTCAAGGAAATATTTCTAAATGACGTTTGATATTTAGCCTCAATAGTCAAAGGTTCAATTCCCAAATAAAACAGAAATTCATAACATCTGCCTTAAAATATGAGTGAAGAATGATCCTGGGCACGGAATTATTCCTGGATAGCTCCGTGGTTAGAGCATTGGCGTACTAAGCCAAAGGTCCTGGGCTCGATTCCCGTGTCCAGGTGTCATTTTTCAATGTTCAGAATTTAAATAATAATTTCTCTCCTTTTTCTAAGTTTTAGATAATTAACGTTCTAGAAATCTATATTTGCCCTAAAATTGAGTTTGAAGGACACTAATATCTTGAGATGGCATTAAATGCATCAAACTAAATACCAATTGTTTTATTTGTGAGGATTAGATAATATTAAAAATTTAAATAATAATCCAGAAATTAAATTATAATTATTCTATTTATCGGTTCACTTTTATTTACATTCAGTATTACTACCTGTCCGAGCTATTCGCATTTAATTGCATTAATAAGGAAGGTAATATTTTGAAGAAATATACCTGCACTTTCATGGAGGGAGGGTGGGAAATAATTTAGATAAATATCTAAGTTCTCCCAGCCAGAATTCGAACTCTGACCTTCCCGTCACCAGTAAACTCTAGTAGATGAGTTTGACGTTTATATCGATGCGTCAACTGATGAAGGATTGTAGCTTCTCTTCTTTATTTTTTCCCCCTTAGAACCACGTCTTACTAACTGTTCAGGTTATAGGCCCACATCTTTGTTCTAATTGCACTAATGTTTTAGGGATTAGAAAGATTTAATTTAGAAGAAATGCAGCCGAAATTTTATCGAAGGAGAGTGAGAAAACCACCTTCAGTGGACCCGACCAGGATCGAGCCCCAATCTTACATATTCGGCAGTTCAGTCTATTGCGAGAGTAGTGTCTTAGACCATGCGACAATCTAAGTGGGTACTCCACTGTCTTCTCAAGTCAACATCCGATGCTGGCTAGTGCTACCTCCACCATCTGGTAGAAATCCCATGTACTAGGGGAGTTTAAGGAAGCTTGGTGGTTCTCCATTGCCTTCTACACTGAATTTATCTGAGCGAGCGTGAAATGGTCTACAAATTTTGCTAGGAAAGATATTTTAGCATACCTTCCAGGTTTTTTTTTTACATGCCACAATCGACATGGGACCGACGGCTTTACTTTCTCTACGAAGAAATTTGTGCTACGGATTTTTATCGCTCAAGAAAACTCCATCGACCTCAGCTGGGTTTGAACACATGAATATCGAGTCTTAAGGCAAGCACTTAACACCAAAACTATAGAGGTATATTATAGCTTCTCATATAATAAAAACTAGTCTTTGAGTGTAAGTTTGTTTTATTTTTATATCCCGATTCGTACGTGAAATGGTAGAAAAATCAACTTGTTACAATGGTATCTTTTGTGATTTTTTTTCTTTTGTTTATCAATTGAATAAAAACATCCATACCAACTAAAGTATTTTAAGGTTATATAAGTTTTTCTATAAAAAATAATCTATTAATAAATGTATCTATATTTAGATAGTTTTAAGAAATTTAGTTCTATACAACTTTACTTTTTGAAATAATGTAAAAACCAATACCTATATAAAAGTTTCCCATCTTTATTTTTTTAATAATCTGTAAGTAACTGATAATTATAAACAACTCTTTAATTTTATAATGGACCACTTTCATAAAGTTGATATGAAGCTAGCTTTGCTTCAGTCCAAAACATTTTCAACCCAGAGTAACAACCTTAAAATTTTAGTGCTTTTGTGTGCTAGAATAAAAGGGTCTAATCTAAGTCGAATCTCTTTGATGAAATTTTAGTTTATAAAGAATCGCAAAAATGGTAAAATCAAATTATGGGAAAGTTGGTATATGAAACATACTAGGAGAGTAAATTGAGAGAAAAAGAAAGTAAATATTTGATGTAGGGACAACCCGTATAGAAAAAAATAAATAAATCGATAGATGTTGGGGTGACCGACAAAGATGAAAACGTAAGGGGGAAAAAAAGGAAAGTTAGGAAAAGATGAGAGGAATAACCAAAAACTAAAAAAAAGGAGGCAAAACGTAAAAGGGAGAGCAAGGGTAAAAAGGGATGATGGAGGAGGGTGGGTGAGGGGGAGTATACGTTCTTACCGTAGTGCAACGGCGCAGACGTCGTTTACGTCAGAAAATATCAAAAATTTATATGAGCACTCTTTGAGATTGTTTAATGTAGCATGGCTAATGTTCAAACGTAGGAAAAGGAAAGAAAAAGAAGTGAAAGGGGGGTAAACGTGGGGAAGGTATGTGGGGGGGGGGAGAGGGGGGTGCAAAAGCTCGCATTTTAGTTTTAATGTCTCGTGAGATGTTTTTATCCTGGCCAACAGAGTGAGATAGATACACGTAGTCGCCTGGTTATATGGCACTATGTGCTCCCCCCCACCCCCCTTCTCATGATACCAACCACCGCTGTATGCGTTGTTTGTTCTGGGGGACAAAATATTGGCGCCCCCGACGTGGGGCTATTCAACTACGGGCGAAACGACTATTGTTTTAATAGGTTTTATTACATGGAAACAAAAGTTTCCCTGCGTTTCTCTCTTTCGTGCCTTATATTAAAAAAAAACCAACTTACTGTTCGTAACACAAACACTATTAAAATAATAGCTGTTTCCATACTATGGATATTTGAAAGTTTGTTAAGTAGGGTGATAAATCTTCAAAACACGTTTGTCTTTTGTTTTTATTTCTAGGAAATGTATTGGAAAGGCGTATCTACATTTAAATATGGAAAAGTTTAATTGGTATTTTGGAAAACGGTTATCTTGCTAACAGAGAAAAATAGTTTATTAATAAAATACTTTTATTTAATTATCTTAAGCAATTAACTTGTCTTCGTTAGAATATAGTTATAATTTTATGTGTAATTGAGGGTAGCGAAATTTCAGGCCTGATTGTTTTTATAAAAAAAACATACAAAACAAACAATTTTGGCCAAAATAAATATATTATTGTTTGGGTAAGTGTGTTTAGTTTAATTTTCTACACATAATAATCATAACAGTTGTTGAATATTTGTTATAGGTATTGTGGCATTCGAACATAATCATTTTTTAAAATTATTATTATTATTATTATTATTAGTAGTAGTAGTAGCACCGCGTCTTACTACCCGTTCGGGTTATACGCACTTACGCTAATGTGTAATGGTAGGGTGATTGTGAGATGAAATGGAGGACCTACATTTTAACATGGAATCCGAACCACGGTGGAGGCCTGGCATTCCTCACATTCACAAATTGTGATTAATACACGTCTTGTCAGAGGTGAAGGAAGGTTTTGGTATGCAGATAAATCTGTGCCGGGACCGAGGATTGAACACCGGACCCTCAGCACAGAAGTCTGACACCTTACCCCTAGACCACCAGGTCACCTATTTTTTTAAAAGAAGAAAAGTACTAGTAAAAATTCCGTGATGTCCATGACACATATTCAAAAATTGAAGATTAATTGGCTTGAAAATTAAACTAAATGTATTTTGGTTCGGCTTTCAGAAATTGACAAAAATATTATTACAACTAGAAAATTCTATGTTTCCTACAAAGGAATATTAAATTAACGTTAAGGGATTTGTTGTTGTGTTGTAAAATATAATAAATACAATAGTCAACATTTCTTGACGTTGCCTTTAAAATGGAATGCAAGGGGACGCGAGAAAAGGCCAGTGTTTTTGCAGTATTTATGGCAAAATATTTTTTGGCCAAAATAAATAAACTATTTCTCTGGTACAAACATAGAGTTTAATTTTATTCACATGGTGATATCAAAAGTTCCTTAATATCGGGCATGAGCATGGCGGCATTATCTAACAAACATTTTAATTGAAGAGAAAAAGTTGTCATTAAATTCCAGAACACCCTTGACAGATAGACAAAAAATATTGAGGTCACCATGTGAAGAAAATTAAATTATATATTTGAACTTAAGCAATATTTTATTTATTTTTCCAAAAAAATTGTTTGTTATAAAAACTACAAAAACACTGGTTCTTCCTCGCGTTCCCTTCCATTCCACCTTAATTGAACCAGTTTCTCCTAAACCTTAAGCCTACTCAAAGATTTGTTCTATTTGGAAAAAACTTCCAACTTTAGTCTAATGTCCAATTTAGCCGCTTTTGAACAGTCTTGCGGGTATTACCTTGTGGTTGGCATTCATAGCTCTGATCCAAGTGGACTTGGGTACTATGACCTACAAAGTTGGGTTGTGGTTGGCACTACTTAATATGAAACAGATGACCGGGTTTCAAGAACCGAATTGGTTGGTACTGATCCAGGAGGCCAGGGTTGAATGCAAACCAGGTGCACAATTGATGATTTTTGTTAAACAGAAATGTTAGATAACTTGTGCTTTTTTATCCTATGTTTTAATTAAACTAATGGCTTAGGCATAAGGAAGGTTGTATTTAGAGGAAGTATACCCGCATTTAGGTGAAAGAAGAGTGTAAAAATATTTAAGAAATACCACCCTCAGTACATCCGATCGGGATTCAAACCCCAATTTCCCCGTTGTTGGCAGGCTATTCTGTGACGCCTCAGAACATGCGGCCACCAAAACGAAGAAGGGTTAATTTCCTTAAAACAGCCTGCGTTATTCAACCAACAAGAGACACTCAACGAGATTTAAATCTCACCCCAGGAATTTGGAACATCAAGATTGAACCAAAGACCTCTTTTATATAATCGAGTTTTATGTTTTATTTGCATTAAAACTATGGCCCATTTCTTATTAATATGTCCTCCACGTTTTACCTCCTGATTAGGTCGTTAATAGACCTGTTAAATTTTTAAAAAATCACCGCGTCTTACTACCTGTTAAGGTTACATACATACTTTAAATTATAACTACGCTATTGGTGCAGTCCGTAACTTAGCTCAGTCGGTAGCGTGTTTGACTACTGAGCTAAAGGTCCCGGGTTTGATTCCTGGCATGGCCAAAACTTTATCGTTGATGAAAATATAGGTTTACCCCTTTACTTTGATAAATTGACGGCTGGGGACTGGATGTTGTGCCTGTCCTAGTCTTAAGTTAGATTATAAGATATCTGAAGCTACGATAGGCCTAGCAAGCCGGTAGTGGAAAAATATATGGTTTGAATGAAAAACCTGGCCCAGGCCTTTGGCTGTAAACAGTAATAGATGTAAAAAAACTCTAATGGGGCAGGGATGAGGAAGGAAGTAATTTAAAGGTAATTCACCAACATTTGCATGGAAGTAGAGTGGTAAACCACCTTCAGTAAGCTGGACCGATATTTGAAACCCGATCTCCCCGTCATCAGCAGACAAGTCTAACACGAGTGTAACGCCTTAGACCATTCGGCCACTGAAGTTGGTACCTGTTTATAAACTTCTACATAAAGCATCATTAGTTATGGCAGGGGCAAGTTTCAGACAGTCCAAACAGGAAATGAAGGCGCGTGTCAAGACGTATTCGTTCCTTCCAACATGGTCACCCAATGTCACAAGGGACACGCTTCCTAGCATTTCGCTTCAGTTCCCCCGCCCCCCACGTAGAGGACAAGTCGTGGTTAGATGTACAGTCCTCTTTTCGCCAAGGACAGCTAGAGAGGTTACTAGATATACTTTCAATAAATTAAATACATAAATCAAGTCATGTGATCTGCAGCTCTCACTTTAAAAAAAAATATAGTACCAATAGGCTATCTATAAAATAACGCAAATTAAATATTATAATGATACCAATTTTAACCATTTAAAAAAAAATTCCAAAAGGTCCTTATGAAAATTTGACTGTATACAGGATGCTTCGTGCGGTAGACCTTCAAACGTCGTGCAGTCAATATGGCCATCACATCCTGTATCATCCAAATTAGAATGTATCATCTGTCTAATAAAAGTCCTGCAGCGACATTAGCAACATTTATAATGATTCTGTCCCGACATCTTAAGATTGATCTTTGGAGTGGCTACCTGTTAAGGTGAACGCATACTATATTCCTGTGACGCATTGCGTTCGCCTAGAAATTCCGCACTATTCGAAAATATCGTGTTATTTCAAAACATGATTCACATCAAAATTAAGGTGAAAAGTATCAAATAGGCTTAAAATAAATTAATTTCACAACTAAAAAAATCATTGAAATATGGAATGGAAGTTTATGGTTAGTAAAATAGATCTAAGTTTACTCGAAAAAATAAAGTAATAAATTAATAAGGGCATAGATAAAAATTCTTAGATAATTTGAGGATAGTTTTAGTGGTTTTGGAAGCTTCAAATCTTCCATCCTCATAATAAATACAATAGTGTGAGGATATGTCCCTTTAAGTAGGCAGCATCCTTAAGCTTAGCGCCTTGCTCACCATTTAATACCAAGACAAAAATAAGTTATAAAATTGCATGTGTTCGTTTTTGTGTTAACTTTATTTAAGTAAGGAATAGTGGCTAATAACTTGAACAAACGCTAAAATAAGTAGATAATTTTTATTTATTTCTTCTAGTCACGTTTTACTAGCCTACGTTTTTGGCTTATACGCATATATTAACTACTCTACTGGAATAGAGGGATGTTGAAGGAAACATTTTAGAGGTAGTCTACCCACATTTGCTTGGAAGGAGAGTCGAAAACCATTTAAGAACAAAAACACTATTAGACCCAATCGGACTTTGAACCCCGGCAAGCCAGTCCAATACGCGAGAGTGATGCGTTAGAAACACTAGGCCACCGACACATGTGTAAATAATTTAAATTATAATTCGATGTATATAATAACTGATACTCTTCTCTTAGGTACGGTATTCATGTTTTAACGATTAAAAATCACTCCTAAAAAAGCCTTCTAATACACCAATTTCACCGTATGAATTAGAATAAAGTAGCCTACTGATATGACAAACATGTTGATCTGTCTTAAGGTTTATGAAATGATCAAAGTATCTCAACAGAATTTGTAACCCTCATAGACATCCACTAGGAAAAGTACAATTTTATTTTATGTTTGGCACTCACCAGCTTATCGTGGTATGTTTCCGGGGTAAAGGAGAGTTCGATGAAACCGAACCTGTAGGTTGTTCTCGTCACTGAGTAGAACACACACTGACCAGATGTTGACGAATGTACATTTATTATTGAGGTGTGTAGTGCAGAGCAAACAGTCTATGTATGACCGGTCAAATGGGGCCTAGAGGGGGGGAAACATATCAAAGTTACAGTTTGAACAAGCTCTACTTATCCTGACAAACCTCCATAGTAGTCTAAACTCCCATTTTACCTTTATTTTTTTCTTAGCACCACGTCTTACAAACAGTTCGGGCTATACGCTTATGTAATAATTACCTACGTTAGTATTATTATTATTAGCACCGAGTCTTACTACCCGTTCGGGTTATACGCACTTACGCTAATGTGTAATGGTAGGATGATTGTGAGATGAAATGGAGGACCAACAGTTTAACATGGAATCCGAACCACGGTGGAGGCCTGGCATTCCTCACATTCACAAGTTGTGATTAATACACGTCTTGTCAGAGGTGAAGGAAGGGATCAGCAATCAAATAAATCTGTGCCGGGACCGTGGAATGAACCACAGACTCCAGCACAGAAATCTGACACCTTACCCCTAGACCACCAGGTCACCCCCTACGTTAGTGATTAGTAAGGCAATAGTTAGAGGAAGTGTACCCTTATTTGCGTATAGGAAGGGTAGAAAACACTTTTAGAAAACCGTCCTCGGTACACCCGACCGGGATTCGAACCTTGATCTCTCCCTCATCGGCAGTCTAGTCTACTGCGAGAGTAGCGCGTAAGATCATGTGGCACAGAAGTGGGTCTCCTTTACTTAATAATAATATCAAGACTCATTTTGTTTGAAAATATAAGTCGAAGCTATAAATAATAATTTAGTCTCTGTTATATTTTGAATAATTCATGTTACTGGTCTGTAAGAATATAAAGGTTTTTCATTTTATAATTTAAGAATAGTTGTCAAAACATAAGACCATTTTAGACAAAAAGTTCGCATGGTTTTCAGTAAATATATCCAAATCCACCTAAAACATCTAAATATCAAGTTAATTAGACGTTATTTAACTTTTAAGTGATTCATCCTAGTTAAAAATCCAAGTTTCGAAATGAAATAAAAATACTATGGAACAAGTCCAAATATTACTAGCTCCTAGGAAATACTGTTCAATTTGAAAGTTTATTGCGTTGTCATTAGGTTAAACTAAAATACCCGCTTTGGTGGTAGTATGATTTAGGACTCACTATCGCAAAATAACTTACATGAATGCCAATGATTGGGAGATCAGGGTTAGAATACCGGTCAGATGTACTGATGATGATTTCTCCTTAAGGTTTTTTCAGCCTCCCTCCACACACAAACTTTTGCGTGATTAGTACATAGGCAAGTAGCCCTAATGGGCATAAATATGTGGTGCTAAAAATAAACTAATTAGCTATTATTTGGTTTTCCTATATGGTTCTCCACTCTCCCTCCACGCAAATGTGGCTAAACTTCCTCTAAATTAAACCTAACTCATTAGTGTAATTAGTAGGGCCTATATATGCTTATTATCTCAACAGGTAATAGGACGCGGTGCTTAAAAAGTTATTATTTGTAAATGTTAGGTGCAAAAATACGATGTAGAATACAGCAACCTTCAACTAGAGGTGACCCATTTTTTCCAATTCAACGTCTCATCAGACCCTTTTAGAAAGTGTCAGCAGGGCCGTCTTAAAGCAGTTGGAGGCCATGGGCCCTAACTTTTTTGAGGCTTCTCTTCCTTTCCCCAATTGTATAGTACATCTTCTTTAGAACATTTTTGCAATGATTGAAAATGTTAAAATTGTTACAGTAGCTATTTAGAGGGTGGAGGCTATAAATAACTACTTGGGGATGGTGTGCATCTTATTACTGTGGAAAATTAATATTCTTGGTCTAGTAATATTAAAAAATTGTTTTAATTTTTAATACAAGCAACAAGCATGGCGTGAATTGATTAATAGTAGCCCGACGCCTTAGCTCAGTCGGTAGCGCGTTTGCCTACGGAGTTGAGGACCCCGTGTTCAGATTCCCGGAATGGCCGAAAAATTTATTATTTGGTGAAATTTGGGTTTACCCTTTTACAGTGATGAACTAATGACATGGGGCTGGATGTTGTCTAAATATCAGGATATAGCTTTGCCAGAACATCATATTTTAGGAAGAATATTTTGTTGTCAAGTAGAAGGTTAGGATTTGTTAGGTTAGAAAAATTATAAAAATAAACATTTAATATTTTGAATACTAAAATATCTTTGTGTCATGCTATAACATTTATATTCCCTTATATATTTACGTTCTTCTGCGATTTAGGTGAGTACATTTTTAAGTTTATACTCTATAAAACCTATAAACAATGTTAATATTGTTTTTATTAGTTTCATTGCATTCTTGTTTGTTTTTGTTTGTTTGTTTTTGTGTGTGTGTAGGTGTGTGTGTTGGTGTGTGAGTATTAAAAATAGTAAAATGATGTTTAATGCAATATGAAAAAGACATAAAATATTTTCCCAGTAGTAAAACGCGCCCATCCCCAAAAAATTAAAATTCTCTGTGGAGAAAATTATCAAGTCACAAATCTATAGGAGTGTGTCAACCCACCAAAGATTTTTTTTTCCCCTTACCTTCCTGGAAGCGAAATTCTTTATTAATTCAAAGAAGTCAATTTGGTTCACTAATTCAAATTCCATGCTTATTGAAAATAAACAATTCAATCTCTTCTAAAGCATCGTATTGCGTAAATAATTGAGAATTCTTTTCTATCTTGAAAATGAACGTTCTCCATTAGAATTTGTTACCATCATTGATAAATATATACGGAAACATATTACTGAATTAGGAAACGTCCACTGCACTTGTTTCAATGTTCTTTACCTAATCCATTAGTGTAATAAGTACTTAAGCGTATAACCCGAACGGGTAG
Source organism: Timema genevievae (assembly GCA_902155825.1). NCBI lineage: Eukaryota > Metazoa > Arthropoda > Insecta > Phasmatodea > Timematidae > Timema > Timema genevievae. Next base: position 302,564 of record CABFWO010000039.1, read on the forward strand.
TAAGACGCGGTGCTAAATAATAATAATAATAATAATCTTTTTTTCCCCCCCCTCTATGTAAGAACGGGTGGAGTTTCTAAATTTTGAATCTTCGTTTTGACAAGTTAAGGGACCTTTAAACTCCCGATATTCTCGATCCTAATCTTTTTTTTGCCCCCATTTACACGGATCATTGGGAAAAATATTTGATTCCTCGGAAATTGGGATTTTAGTTTTTTTTATATTATTAGAATTTGATCGTTGGAGGGAAGTGACGAATCCAAAGGTACTTCAAATTCTATAGTTTGTGTGTCTTTGCTTCATCATTAGATTTGTTAGCGTCTATATAAATGTGTATTCCTTCACAGTGATTCTCTTCTATATTTTCAGCACCAAAATAATAACATTTACACTTTCACATGCACTCATAACACTTTCTTGTTTCTCAAAATAATTGGTCAATTTTGGTAACAGAGCAGATCGGTTCTGAAACGCCTTAGCCTTTTTCCTTTTACTAGACCCACACTAAAAATACGCTTCATTATTTATTTATTATTATTTATTATTTAGCACCGCGTCTTACTACCCGTTCGGGTTATACGCTTAAGTACTAATTACGCTAATGGACTAGGAATTGGGAGGGTTGAATTTAGAGGAAATGAACACACATTTGCGTGGAGGAAGAGTGGAAAACCATTTAGGAAAAACCACCCCCAGTTCAACCGACCGAGATTCGAACCTCGATCTCCCCGTCCTCGGCAGTCGAGCTCAACACGACTGGCGCGTTAGTCAACTACGCCACCGAGGCGGGTCGCTTCATTATTAAATTATATTAATTACTAGAGAAAACATTGAAAATTGAATCATTATAGCTTTAATACTAATCAGAGTCACACTGTAATATCACGAGAAAATTAAGTATTTAATTACACGTATGATTAAAACAGAACCAATTATTTGTAATGTAGCTAGATTCTCAAAACTGGTAGGCCTACATGCACTCCCGCACTGGTATCACGTTATCTACTGACTACTTTACTAAATGACCGATTCATTCTGTCATCCCCACTGCCCTAGATATCCTGAATCAATGTCACTGTGTGTGTGTGAACAGCAAGTCTGCAGGTTTAGAATAAAAGATGGGAGGCCAAAAACGCTGACTGTGACTTGATGGTCTGATCTCTCATTTCACCCTTCCTACTGCTGGCGGCTTTGTCTTTCAATACACCCTTTCTGCTGCGACGTTGCAGTATTCGAAGTATCGATACCCCCCTATCATTTTATTCACATACGTCTATAGCAATCCTTTACCTCAGAATATTTCCAATTATATTGTTCCATTGCCACCTGATCTATCTCAGAACCTAAAAATTGTTATTTTCTAGTGTCCAACAGACTAGTTTATAAATATTTATTGTTTTTGAGTTTCTGTTTAATTTTTACTCTCTTATAAAAGGCCCCCTATAGAGTGAGACCATGGGCCAGGGCCCCGCAGGCCCCCACCCCCTTAAGATGGCCCTGAGTGTCTGCCTACATTAATTAATACCTCGCTCTCGTAAATCACCCCACGGACTCTTGTCAGACTGGAGTAGAGGCGCCAACGCTAATTGTAAACCGGTTCAAGCCAAGTTTTGCGCAGCTCATGTTAATTAGGTATGTTAAAGCGGGGATATGGGACCCCACACACACTCGCACACATGACTGCCTCGAGAATCGGCGTCCCTTTTCCTTACGCGCCATCAGTGACGTCATCGGCTCACCCACGTGGTCATCACGGATACCACCTAGCCTACATCATTAATTCTTAGTTCAACCTAGTTAATTTAACTTTGTTTTTTCCATCCCTCTGTTGAAAACTACGCGATTCTGTATATAGACCTATATAAATATTATTTTTAGAACACAATCCACAAATAAAAATTAATCATTAAAAAAAATGGCGAAACTACTTTTTAATATAATTTGTGGATGGTGATTATAAAGCCCGGGAAATGTGTTTAAACAATCAAAATTTCGAATAAAAATTAATAAAACAAGGAAATAAAACAAATTCAGTTTAATTTGATAAGTTTTAGAACTTTTAACTACGTGTTTACTAAACATTTAAAAATTCGTAGTTATTGAATTACTAATAGGTTCTCCCAATTATATTAGAGTACTAATCATGCTAACTGTATTTAAAAAAAATAATTATTGTCTTACTAACCGTCAGGGATATGCCTATTTTAGTAACGCTAATAAAATAGGGATGTGTAAAATATAATTTAGAGAAAACGTAACCACATTTGATTGGAGATAAGGGGGAAAACTATTTAGGAAAACTTACGCTTGGTACACCCAGCTATTTATTAGCCCCCAGCTCGCGGTCACCCGGAGAAAATCGAAAGCACACTAGAGAAAGTAACCTCACCAAAATCACACGAAGATATGGGACAAAAGTGAACCTTGACCTTATATCAAAAACTTACGAGAAAACTGAAGATCGATTTAGTGGTCTCGCGGTCAACGCCTCTGGCTATTAAACTAAAGGTCCCAAGCTCAATTCCTGGTGGTATCATGAGTATATTTTTTCTCGACACGGGACTGTTCTTTTGGTCACCATGTTCTGGTTAGTTAGGTTTTAAGTTAGTTTGAAGATTTCCACTGGCCTCACACCTTAATTATATCTATCATCACGTCATCTTACCCGTCTCGGTGGCGTAGTTGGCTAACGCGCTAGTCGTGTTGAGTCCGACTGCCGAGGATGGTGAGATCAAGGTTCGAACCTCGGTTGGGTGAACTGGGGTGGTTTTTCCTAAATGGTTTTCCACTCTCCCTCCACGCAAATGCGGGTTCACTTCCTCTATTCAACCTTCCCAAATTCATAATCCATTAGCGTAATTAGTACTTAAGCGTATATCCCGAACGGGTAGTAAAACGCGGTGCTAAAAATAATAATAATAATATTCACGTCATCTCATTGCGGACAACCACCAAGGTATGCCCTGGGCAACGTTTTGTTTCTACGGCGCGGATTTAAATCCACATAAATGGTGGCCAAACTAAATACTGCATCCCTCACGGTCAAATTTGCTATATAATAATAGTATTAAAAGAAATGCATATCAAACATATATTGTAAACAACCTCATTACAATAGAATAATATAATATAAACTACAAAGTTGAATTATGTTTGTACGCTTGCAAACACAATGCAATAAACTTTGGAATATTTTGTCTGTTATTTAGTGACCGTTTGGTTTATACGCTTATGTACTAATTACGCTAATGGGTTAGGAATTAGGAAGGTTGGATATAGAGGAAGTCAACATTCATTTGCGTGGAGGAAGAGTGGAAAACTATTTAGGAAAAAAACCAAGTCACCCGAACGAGATTCGTAACTCGATCTTCTGGTCCTCAGCAGTCTAGTTCAGCATGAAACTAGCGCGTTAGCTAATTACGCCACCGAGGCAGGTGATATTAGCACTGAGATTTTTGTATGTCGTTCGTGAATGAGCCAACAAGCAGTGTTGCCATATGGTGTTCAGAATCTATAAACAATGGTGAGCTTCTGATATACACCAAAGCAGATAGACAAATTTGGCCTTTGCGCTTTAAATACGTAGCCACTGTCACCAACTGACTAGATGAGACTGATTTAATCTGCGCTCCCGCCGATAAGGATTACTGTAATATCTTCAATATTTAAAATAAACATAGACCCTTAGCTAGGAATACTAGTAAATGACCAATGGCCGGTTTCATAGTCAGACTTAGTACTCCTCAGGTGTGGGTGGCGCTATACTACATAACACAGGCAAACGTATAGTAAGATTCAATGCTAAAAATAAACACACAAAAAACACACTAATGGGGTTGATACGAAGAAGGTAACATTTTGAAGAAATGTATGCTGATTTTTGTGGAGGCAGAGTGAGAAATTATTTATAAATAATAAAATCACTATGCTCCACCAGGATTAGAACCTACCAGACATCGTAAAACAGGAACATATGATACTAAAGCTTTTGATCTAAAAACATACTTAGTTTCCTTTTGACCTGTAGAGGAATGTTACGTCTGTATGCTAAGTCCGAAATATTGTTTAGATCAGGCTTCACTAAAGAAGTTAAAGTTTATTTATTGGATAGCCAAAATAGTTAGTGTTAAGGTTTCACACTCACATTCCACGCAAATGCAGGTATATTATCCCTAAAAAATTTCCTTCCTCATCCCTACCTAATTGGAGTAATTATCATAATGCGTACAACCTGAACAGGTAGTAAGACGCGGTGATATTATATTACTTAATGTTCACAAAGTTGCTTTAAATGATAATTAATTGTGCAAGCTATAGTATTTTTGTAAAAACACATTCACTAGTTCGTTTGAAACTACAGTAGCCCCATGGCTTCTTTGGTGCTGACTGACAGTTCACAGCTGACTTCTGACAGTCAACATTTAGGTATATACCTAAATTTTGACTGTCAGAAGTGACAGCTGTTAAACACATGTTTTTTGCAGATCATATGGTTTGGAGTAGGGATACATAATTTGGCCTGGTAGCTTTTCAAAGCCGTCAGCTGTCAGCTGTGAGCTGTCAGTCAGCACCAAAGAAGCCATGGGGCTACTGTAGCTTATTTTAAATTAAATATAGATGAGCAACGCCAACTTAATATAATGGACAGTATGAAGCAACAGTTTATTTAAGCAAACAAAAATGTAAAATATATTGACACAGCCTCGTCAGTTCGATAATGATAATAATAACAAGCAGCTGTGATGACAACTTTTTCTTATTGTTTTAAAATTTAAGCAAAGGATTTGATCAAAATCTACATACAAATTGGATTAATAGATTATATTTTTTCTTAATAAATATGACCTAACATAATTTCCAAAATAACTATGAAAATATTTGAATTACTAGCATACGTATATGACTTTGGTATGCTATTATTTTTTCAGTTTTAGTTGAAAGTCTTAAACAATTTCTGTTTACAAAATGTCTTGAAGTTGCAAAAGTTAAAATGTTGAGTTGAAACCAAAACTTTTTTTTTTAGTTTATTTGGATGCTAGAACATTAGTCTTCCTGTCAATAAACAAAAAATTAGAAGGAAAAAACACTTAGGTGTTCCTTTACAACCCTTTCTCCTCTTTTTAAGTAAAAACTAAAAAAAAAATATCCCCACACATTCTCAAATAACGCAATAAAACTGTTTGTAGGAAAACTACACTTTCTAAAATAAAAAGGGTGAAAAAAGAGACAACAAAGTACAGAAAGCGATAGAAAAAAATCAAATTTCCCAGCTCCACTCTTTCAGTATTGTTATATTTAAAGGTAATAAAATAGAAAGTGTTGACCACGTCAGCCAGTGAGGGATTTTAAATTTTTGAACCTCAGTTTGGAATAGTGGTGGAGTGTATTGGACGCATCCAGCGTTCAGTCGGCTTGTTGCTTAATCGAAGTAGTTTAGCTACGGCGGAAAAAATTGAGTTTACGAGGGGAAGAATAATTTGACAGGTTTTTGATTCAGTTCAAATTATTAAATGTTTTGTTAGAAAAGTGAAAGTTTCTCAGATATTATTATATTGTATAGTTAATGATTAATCTTTTGAAACGTAAAATGTTATCTTAAAATAATTAAAATTATTAGTGTGAAACCAAAGTTAGTAGTATAGTAATATATAGCCATGATAAAGTTGATCGGGTCCTTTAATACCTTTTTATTTATTGCTTTTTACAATAAATTTCAATATAACAATGTTAGTTTGTGAAAATTATGCAAAGGTAATACGTATATAAATTAAAGCTCCTTTAAAAGATCACAAAACGTAGAACTGCCACCTAGGTTTTTATAAAATAGACTAAATAGATTTTTAAAGCGTTTTTTTACAAAAAATCTGATAAAATTTAAGACGCAATTTATAAATTATCCACATTTATTTACTATATATAAAAGTTTGAACAATTTTTCCCACGATCTAAATTGAAAATGATTTATTCCAAAGTGATTCATAAAATGTACTCTTATCTTCAAAAATACTTCAGAAGAAAACGTGCTCCATGAGCTACATTTAGCACCAATATTAAAGGTAAGAAAAAAACATAGTACCTACTTTAAAATGCGTGGTTGGAAAATAAATATAAATTTATTTGTAATTATCTTCAATGTTATTATAGATATATTAACAAACATTATAAATTAATGTTTAGATAGCTATCAACAGTAAAAATAATCCTAATTAAACGTTCTAACTTGAAAATATTTTATTCAAAGTTTATTCCTAAAATTTGCTCAATCTTCAAAAGGGTTCGATTTAAAAGGGAATCTACAAGATCATTGAGAAAGAAGCGTCTTACGTTGGTTTGGGCATGTTGAGAGGATGAGTGTGGTGTGAGTTACAAAGCAAATATATGAAGGTAGAGTTTCTGGGTCAAAAGGAAGGTTAATGCCATTTAAAAGACGTGAATAAATGTTGTAGATGAATGTGTGAAACAGAGAAACATTAAGAGTTTTAAGAATAAAAGGGCATGTATGATTCGGTGAATGGATGTTGTTGAAGCGAAGGAAGTATACAAGGATAAGGAAGTGTGGAGAAAGTTAGTGAAGATGGAATAAGTATGGATTTGTTTTTTGAGATTTATGCGAAGTTTCTTCTCTATAACATAAGGAAACAGCGGGATTAGGTATATATTTATTTATTGAACGTGATTTTATCTTTTTTGCCTAATTTATCTCCCCATTTTAATAGAATCTCTCCCTTCAATGTATATAAAATAACTCGGATTATCAGAAATAAAATATTTTTCGTAAAGAAACATTTATGGAAATTTATACAAATAGAAAAAAAACTTTCTAAGGAAAAGAAAAGAAAAAGAGGGCAATTTCTTTTTTGATGGCGTTAGGTTGGCGCTTCTCTCACAAAGATTTGGCTCTCGTCCAATGAGGACTGGGTATTCGATTCTTATGGGTCGGAAGAATAGCGCAATTTACCTTAGAATAAACTCTAGTTTCAATGTCTCATGCTTAATAGCATACACTTCAATGATTCTTACATTTCGACCAGTCTCCTATTTTTTTTTCCACCTAAACCTTCCCTTCTTTTGTTATCTTATATGGGAGAAATAAAAACACGACCGGGGAAAAAATGTTTGTTTGGTGCGGGGTTTTTTTTCTTCTGGTTTTTAATGTAACCCAGTTTCAAAGCAATAGGGGAAAATATATAGGCCTACTTTTAAACAACAAATTCTCCTCGTTTACATATCAACACATTATTTCACTAGACAAATTCAGAAAATTAGTCTATCTCTTTACATACCATTGGACAGAACTGAAACAAAAGTATATATGTTTGAATTTAGTTTTCCCTAGAAGAAGTGATTTAAGTAGATAATTTATTCATTGAGGACTTTAAATTTTAGTAAGCTATTCACAGAAATATTTTATAAAGTATTTAATTATTGTTTTAGGCTATACGCATAAGTATACAATTAATTTATGGGTGACCTGGTGGTCTAGGGGTAAGGTGTCAGACTTCTGTGCTGAGGGTCCGGGGTTCAATCCTCGGTCTCGGCACAGATTTATCTGATTGCCAAACCCTTCCTTCACCTCTGACAAGATGTGTATTAATCATAACTTGTGAATGTGAGGAATGCCAGGCCTCTACCGTGGTTCGGATTCCACGTTAAACTGTAGGTCCTCCATTTCATCTCACAATCACCCTACCATTGCACATTAGCGTAAGTGCGTATAACCCGAACGGGTAGTAAGACGCGGTGCTAATAATAATAATAATAATAATAATAATTAATTTATGAGATTAATAGGTTATACATATTTGGTTAGCTTTGTCTTATAAATTGAATGTTCAATAATAATTTAGTGACTAGCTATAATAATATTTCCGATGAAAGGAACGTCTAGAAATTACAAATACTGTACAGGTCTATATTTTTAATGTTAAGATAGATATTATTGTACTAACTTATTATTAGTGTTTTAATTGGTATTGATATTATCTATCAGTCGGAATGGAAGTAAAGCCGTCGTTCCTATGTCGATTGTGTGATGTAAAAGAACCCTGGAAATTATATGAAAATACCTTTCCCGGAAAAATTGTGTCCCTCTATAGCGCTCGCTCATAGAAATTCAGCTTGAAAGGCAATGGTGAACCACCTCACTTTATGAACTCCCCTAGTACATGGGATTTCTACCAGATGGTGCTGTCACTACTAACCAACCTAGGGGCTAAGTACATGCCCAGCCCTAGATTGATAAATATCACATCAGACCAACCTTCGGGTTAATATAAGAAGATGACTAGCGACACTGACATAAGTAAATTTGACGTATTAATACATTAAAGTAATTTTAGGGGATTTTATATGTCAGATACGGTCCATTCTACTAAAATCATACTCTAGAATAAAGGCCAGCCAGTGAGAAATTTTCTTTGCCCGCTATTATTCCAAGGGGGTATTTAATGGAAGAACATATTTAGACCTAATTATACAAATTAAAATTAGGAATTCGGTTGTATTCCACGGTACCTCTATTACAATAAATCTTTATTTAACAACCGGAGCAGATTTTTGTTTCTAAAATGTCGAACTCACGTTATTTACCTTAACTTATCCAAGAAAAATTCTACTTAGTAAATAAATGCAGAGGCCTACATACAATTAAATGCATAAAGGAAATATTATAATAGTTTATAATCTTCCATACTCGACATAAACACACTTAAACTATTATATTTAATTTTAAAATAGATTATTTATTTTCTCAATCCTATCAATCAATCTCTCTCAGTTAATTGTTGCCGAAAATATATCCACTCTCAATTGTGTCGGAAGGTTGTTTGCTGGGGTAAAAAGGAGATACTGGCAACATCTACGAACCAGTGTTGCGAAACTTGTATCATATTTAAAAGAAGATTGGCCACACGGAAACGGGTAAATGACAACGCCGTATCCCAATATTATCCATGCAGTTACCTCATAGATGATATCCAGTGTAGGAACAGTTACCATAAATCCATTCGCCAAAACATATAATCTACAAGAGCATATATTGGTGTATTGTTACTTGTGGTAGTCAGAACATTCACACAGACAGTAAATTTGGTTTAAATTATTAAACTTTTTACATTATTGAAATACGAACTTATGAAAATAACCATTTGAATATTTCTTTCTTGTGCATTTGGCGTCTATGTTTCAATTAAAAATAATTTTCAAACGAGAGCTTAAAAAATGTGACGTGCGCTTCTGAAATTAAGATTGCAAGCCAGTTCAAACAGAGGCGGGTGATGGATGACCAATACCAATTTCCAGACATTTCTAAATCCATTATGTTAAGTATGTATGTTTACGAACAATGAGTATTTTGAAATAACTATCAAAACTATCTTAGACTTTCTTTGTGTGCATTTTATTAAAAGCTATTTGGAAAAATAACTAGACATTGGAAATACGATTCTCTCAGTGAAACTTCTATGTTAGTTTTAAAAATTCGTAGTAATTATATTTTACATTTTAATATTTATTAATAAAATACTTTATGAAATAATTAATCTAAAATGTCCAAAATATTTTTTGAGCTTTGCCACTAATGTTTATATGAACATTAAATACACCTTTTCAATAAATTATTATAGTTTTTTCCGTTTGAGGTTCGATTTGTTCATATTTATAGTGCTTTTATTTTAATTAAATTGAATACGCTTCGAATTTGTACACTTTTTATATTTGTTTAAAAAAACATGTATTTTTTTTCACATGACTATTTTGCTTGCTATATTCCCTTCCAAGTAATACCTCATAATGTTTGCTAACGTCATAAATCATGCTCGATAGTTCACGCCTAGCTCATCTTTTTTCTTGCCAACTTTTACCGGCTGGCACCGCCACTAGCCTCTTTTAACGCTTCCTGCCATCTGACGTCATTTTATAGCACTACTTGGAATTCAGTGGCGCGCTCCGCGCCTCTTCGTGGCCATTTGGTGGAAGTGAATGACCATGTAATTCACTCATCGGCTAACAGATGGCCACGCTATAAAGCAGGAGCTGTAGAAAGAAAACTGGTAGCAGTTTAAGAATCTGTTGAGGTATATTTTAATACTACTTTAATTTGTTTTAAATAACATGAGATCGTTAAAAAAAATACATAACATTTTATCATAATTTCTTATCAGCTGTAAAGTACAATTTTGTAGAGAAATAAAAGAATATTTGATACAACACAACTAACCGAGGATTAGCCTAACTGTTACTATTTAACTGTTTTACACATCACCAAATGTTCAATTTTGAAATAGTTAGAGCCTATAAACAAATATGAAAATATCAAAGAATGAATGGAGGGGGGGAAAAAAAGGTCTTCTAAGATTTAAGATTATGGTTTTTTAAGAGCACGTTTATAACGTCGTATTTGTGTTACAACTCAAGTTAAGCGGGTTTTAAAAACACATATAAAACGCCACCTAAACCGACATAAAAATCATTTTGGGGCCCCACCCGTCCACCGAGGAAGGGTATTAAAACAGACAGCTATATTTACTCCAGTAGTAGGGTAGTTCGTGAAAAGTTTTATTGCACCAGTTGGGTGCTTTTTAGTGCTGATAAACTTAATAGGTTTTAACACATGTGTTCCTTTCCCCCCCTTCCGTCCTCTTTCATTCGTAAGTTAAATGTTTATGTGAGGTAGCTTTGCGTTTTATTTCTTATGAATACGAACCTAAACAAAATTAAGTTGGCTTTGACAAAAAGATTAAAAAAAATTGCTATAGAATTAATACACAGATATTGTTTTAAATTTAAAATTAGATTTCGTAAAAGATTATGTTTTACCAGTTTGACCTAATGCATAGACTAGAAACAAATAATAATAAAAAAAATCTTTATGTGTATTTTTGCTCCCTCTTTTAAAGTTAAACCAGTGTATAAATATATTTTAAAGCTCATAAAACACATCGTAAAGATTTACCACCACCACCACCCCACCATGTTATATTTGTGCTATGCCTCTAATAAAACTCAACCAAGACAACCTATAAATTAGAACACTTTTAAGTGCGAAAACATAAAGGTTTAGTATTTCTTTTTCGGCTCCTTTCAATAGCAAAGGAAATTATTACCTCTTAGCATAATTTTATTGGTAATAATATTTTTGTTAGCTTCCACTTAATATGAAAAAAAATATCTTAAAAGCAGTCTTTTCACACTGCAAAAGTCGTGATTTACGTATCTCTAAGTATCTTTATAGTAGACAATCTATTTATTCAACACATAAAACAGATAGTTCGTTTGCCCCATTGTTATTTTTAAGACACGTCGGCCCTAAATCATTAAATGGGTGTAATTCGGGAAGTAAACAAGAGAGGTGATAACACCAGAGAGCATTTGCCATCGATGGTTTTCCCCTTAGGTATATATTAATCGAAATGATAGCAAACTGATCTGGAGCTCATAACAGTCCATCGTGTCTATTAGCGAGTGTTAGTTAATCTCATACAGCACGAAAGGGGACTAAGAGCAATTAAGGGAATTGATGTGTATACCTGGTTTTAGTAAAGCCTTTCGTTTTGTAAATACTGTATGGTAAAAAAAACCTGCTCCAAATTAAAAAATATATAAATTTTTAGTCTCACTGCCTGAAATTATTCGACGATTGGGTTTATGTGAATCAAAATAACATTAACACTGCTAATAAACATGTTGATTTTCGATTTCTTATCTATTTTTTTTTCGTACAGTTGTAAACAAAGTAATCTTTAAAATATAAGAAATAGAAATATATATTTATATATTAAGAAAAATGCTCACAGAGAATGCTTGATTTATAGTTTTGATCTGTACGAAACCTTAACCCAGTCGGTAGTGTGTGTACTTAAAGAGTAAAGGGCCCCAGGTTCGAATCCTGGCATGGTCGAAGAATTGATCAAAGATGAAATGTGAGTTCACCCTTTCCTTACACAGTGATGAATTAACGGCAAGTGTCTAGGTATTTTTCTCTGTTTTAGACAAACTCGGTTCAGAAGTGCATGTAAAATACTTCAAATGAATTAAATGGAAAAATTGCTTTAATTCACTGCGGTTGGTATACAAACGCGAAGGGGGAAAGTTTTGTAAAATGAGCCCACAGTCGACTGACTCTTCATATTGTTACTGTGCCAGCAAGAGAAGGTTGGTTTGTAATCTATTGATCTCGGTGAAGTTCTCGAGAGCTTACCAAAAGAAAGTAACTCTCAACTCACTCGCCGAGCCAGCTTTAATTCAACTAATGGACTTAGTGCTCAGCGTGGGCTCATATTTCCAGCGGGTAAAATGAATTTAGGAATGATTTTAAAACCTTCATATCAGATATAGCATAGTTGTAGAGCTCTACAGGTATCAATTATTTTAACAAGTTACAGATTTTAGTGCATAGGCCAACACCAACATCGTAAAATATAAACTGTCTCGCTATCAGACCACAAATTCAATCTTGTTGTTTTATAATCTACAAGATCTAGTCTATCAAATATTAATATTACGTAGTTCATAAATATTCTTAGAATTGGGCCAGAGGCCGAATGGTCTAAGGCGTCACTCTCGTGTTAGACTGACCTGCTGATGACGGGGAGATTGGGGTTTTAATCCCAGTCTGGTATACTGAGGGTGGTTTTTCATAAATGCTTTCCCATTATCACTTCACGTAAATTCTAGTATATTTACTCTTAAGTTATACTTTTCTAATCCCTGTTCCATTAGTGCGAATTAATTTATGCGCAGAGTCTGAACGGATACCAAGACATGGCGAATGGAGAAATAGAGTTTACGGGAGCCTACAAAAAAAAGTATTTAAGAAACTGACAATGTAGAAGTTGTATTATTATTATTATTTCTACTATTCCACTAAGTTACGGTCGCTTTATCTTTTTTGACTCAGCCAGGATGAAATGAACAAACTGGTGCTCACTGTCAAAAGAGAATATCAGACGAGCATCAGTCAGTGTTACCAACCATTACGAAAATCCCTACAGAAGAGATCAGAAAGATAAATATTCACCTCCATATTTTAATCAAATAAATATAGAGTTTATAATGCTCAGAATCATAGCATATGGGCCTCTCTGAAAATAAAATAAAACCTTAGTTTACTTAAAATTTTTATCGACACAGGCTGAAAATATTGCCCCGCTGAAAATCTTTGACGCATTATATGCATTTTTGCAAATTAGTATTTCAAGCATTTCAATCTATAAAGAGATAAATTATAATACTTTATGCCCCAAAATAATACTTTTATACCTCACTTGAAAGGAACAGTAGAACCACTAATGAAATACTAGATGGTCATTCAGATGCCATTCACCTAGATCAGTGTTTTTCAAACTCTGCTCCACCGAGCTCTTGGGCTTAGTTACCTCTGGTTACGTGAGGCAAATTTGGAACATCATTAATAACTATGATTGCCCATTTTTTCAAATCTGAATAAAGGACATCCGCCAAAGATACAGCCAGAACATCTGATGTTTTACGTTTGTTTTATAGTTTTTTTACCCGTAAAACTTAGCTGCCTTTATTGAATGTTTATAATATTTAGTTAAAAAAAATTATGAAGGCTTTGGCATGAAATTTTTCTGGTGCGAGGACTCTTACAGTCTAAGGTTTTGATTGAGAACCTCTGAATAAATTACTCTAAAGTCAATAAGGCTATACTTAGGTTTAAAAAAAATCTAGAAACCCCGTTAGCCACTATTTGATAAATTTAGTCACTGGATAAATTCTTAAAAAATAATAGATCATTGGTAAAACAGCCAAGTGGGTAGCACTGCCTTTAGAAGCCCAAATAAAACTTGATCCAGAGAAAGTTGGTAGCAAAAGTATTTTGGCATAAATAAGTAGAATATTCTTTACTAAATATGTTTTGTTTAAGTTTCAACGCATTGTGACAGCAGAGTGGAATTTGAACAAAACTTTAACTCCTATTATATTAAAACGTTGCCACTATGTTTAAAACCGGCCCCGCTGTATTGTGGTCATTGCACCTGGCTACGACCCTCGGGATCTCGGGTTAGACTCCTGGCTGATCTCTTGGGTATTTTTCCCGAAAGGTTAATTACCCCAACGGTCACCAGGGTTTAGTTAATTAGGCTTAAGTTAGGTTTAAGTGCTTCCTCAGGTTCTACACCCTCATACTATTGCTATTATTACTATTAGCACCGCGTCTTACTACCCATTTGGGTTATACGCACTTGCGCTAGCGTATAATGGTAGGGTGATTGTGAGATGAAATAAAGGACCTACAGTTTAACATGGAACCCGAACCACGGGGGAGGCCTGGCATGCCACACATTCACAAGTTGTGATTAATACACGTATTGTCAAAGTTGAAGGAAGGGTTTGGCAATCAGATAAATCTGTGCCCGGACAGAGAATTGAACCCCGGACCCCCAGCACAGACGTCCCCTAGACCACCAGGTCACCCTACACCCTCATACTAACAATCATCTCAGTTCATCGGGACATGATAAGTGCCTCCACGGGAAGGATGTATGATTAGTACAATCGGTCGTCCCCTGAGCAACAGTACAGTAGTACTAGCTAATCTTTCCACTACTGGGCTACGAATGATGTACCCCAGACTCACAATATTATTATAGTATGACCATGACAAATATTCAAGGACAGATGAAATTATTGTGCAAAAATATTAAACTAAATTGATTTACTTTTATTTAATTTGGTCAAAAAGGCTTTTTGGTATGAAAACTAGAACAAACAAGTAAATTCTCGTTCCCTCCAATCAAAAAATGCTAGGAGCATCTTTTTAAGATTTATGTCATGTTGTTATTTTAACTACAGTATTAAGATTTATATTTGGATTTAAAGTTGAAATATCTCCTATAATTCCACCTTGGATTGTAACGTTATATTTTTCCTTGGTGATGAATTAAATAAAGATTAAACGAATACCATATTCTATAGTACATAATATTCATAGATTATAACCATTGCTCACGTGGTTTAAGACTTCATGTCAAGTTTAAAAAAAAATACGCCCTAGGTACACGACTGTTTGATTAAAATTATAAATTAAAATCATTCGAGACGAATTACTAAACGAAAAAATGGCCAAGATATAAGGTAAAGTCCCATTCACGGACAAGTTAAGCGATGCAACGAAAGTATCTGAGTTTCATTGTCTTAAATAAAAAATTGCACTGTGTTATTCGACTTGTTATTAATACGATGCACTTCAACATACTATTTATTTATACCATACAAATTGAAAGGTCTTAAATTTAAAACCATTTGTTTTATAATATAGATTTTGATAACAACTACACAATGTTCCGATGATGGACACGTCGAAAAACAGAATGTACTAGTAATCGTCATATCGATGAGTCAATAATGGACAGTTAATCTTGAACACTTATTGTAGTGAATTAAATCATATTAATTAATACATTCTGCACAGTAATACTTTTTCAAACTTGTTGTTACATTTTCAAAATATTCATGTTGCCATAATTTACATGACAAGCACTGAATCATAACTTTTTTCAATTGATTCTTGATATACATTGCAGAACCAGCTTTCATTGTTGATGGCATTCTTAATTTTCTTGGCGTTAATTTTTTCTTTCTTTTCTTTACTCTTGTCTTCTCTTTTCGCTTGCTTTCTTGAATCTCGTATCCCTTTTTATTTTTTCAAAAAAAATTTTTCATGACAATCATGCCATTGTTAAGATGTGGCAATAGCAGGTACTTTAACTCTTATCTTTGATTTCAGAGAAGCTTGTTTTGGCGTTTCCGGCCAAAAAATTATAATTTTAAATGGACTAGGAATATTTTTCAAACTGTCGCATAAACGTGATGTTGACGGCTGTGACGTAGCTATTAGAGAATTTTATGGGGTCGTTTTATTGTTAATTTCTCTTCTTGCCAATGTTTCTGATGTAACATCTGTCACTGAGATCTCACAATTTGATATTTTCAAATTAGCTACACTTTCAGTATATACTTCTTTTGTAATTGGCCAGTAACATCTTTATTATTTTCTCCTGTATTTTCTTCAAGATTTACCTGAGTTTCATCTTTACGCATTTCTTCTCTTTTGTCTTCAAGATTTTTCTCAGATTCAGCTGTACAAATTTTGCATAGCCTGCTCCTTATAGTTGAGAACAGTTGCGTCTGTAAAGTAAAACATTAAACCATTCAAACATGAAATATTTAAGTAAATATTAGAAATAATTAAATCTTTTTGATTTAATTTTTTAGATTTTAATTCCCTTAATTACCTCAGATGTGTAGTAAATTTTAGCGTACCAACAATGGACAAGTAGAATGTACCATTAATCGACACAATTTTAACAATTTATTTTAATTTTTCGTGTTTAACTTAACATATGTCCATTACTGCTCTAAAAATAAAAATAAAATTAACAAAACCAATTATTTACTGTGACTAATATTGCTTTCTTTATTTAAGTTAAATTCAACTCTGAAGTTTTAACTATAATGTCTCAGCTATGGACACAAATATCCATTACCGGCCACAGTTGGAAAATGGCGTATACCAGTCATGAACATGCACATAATTGTATGCTATTTTACAAATAAACAATTAATTATACTTTTTTGTCTACTAAAAATATATTATATTTCACCTACCTCCAGTATGAAATGTCTTCTAGGGTAAAAAAAGGCTAAAATCGCGATTAATATAGTCCAAGCTAGCTTAACGTTTGACGCAAGAAGCACTGCACACCAATGAAATATCCAACACAGAAAACTAGTGCTAGTTAACAATAGGGAGATTTAAACCATTGTGGTGGTCAATTTGTGAACTATTTCAGAATACTTTGAAGTGATATATAAGATTATTAGATAGCTTATGTGTGCAGTTTTAGGCTTGTTTTTTGCATAAAGCTAACAAATATGTCCATCACTGGAACAATTTCCATTACTAGGACGTTTACCTTGACAGAACCTCAAGCGGCTCAGTCAAATATCTACCTTTATTTCACCTTTTCTTTCACCCCGCCTTAAAGATCACCAAGGAGGAGACTGTAGGGTGGCTTGCAACAACATTGGCACCCTCATCACAAACTCTACAGGTTGTTCCAGAAAAATGTAGCTGAATTACACATTCCCTGATTACCTGATGCTTACAGTGCGTGCAGTGGCGTGTAATGGAGTGTTGCAAGGGTAAGCATAGTTTATTCAAACTGTAAGAGTAAATAATTGTTCTAATCCCTCAGTACAAAACTCAATGGCCAGATGTCAACGGAAAATAAATTCCAATGGTAGANCTTCCCATAGCTGACAAACCAGACAACATGAGCTAGAATTTTAGTAGACATGCCTACCGATTTGGAGAGTCATTGCATGAATAGATTTGTGTGGTTTGATGCAAATATTAACCGTTGGGTCCAAATCAGTCTAGTCGTTTTGAATGGATATTTAATCCTACTTGTAAAACATTTGCGCGCCAAGCCAATAGGTCACATTTTGATTCTCGTTGCAATTTTGTCAATTTTCACTTAGTTTGCACTAGTTGAACTAACATTAAGATCTATCTGCGTTGAACCACACTGATCTACTTTTAACATTCAATCAGCGTTAAGCGCAATGTAGAACGCATTAGAGGCCCTGCCAATAAACTGCTAGCCTTTTTTTTTAACACTTTTTGTTTATTTTTTTTATATAATGGCTATTCTTAATATAGATAATTAAAATAAATGGCAGAGTGCAGTGGGTCTGTTTTTTTTCCCTGCAAGTGATTTTAACGAGTTTTTCTCATACTCTCTCCATGCTAGTGTGTGTAGATTTAGTTTCTCCATAGAATAATTAGTCACTAAACATTTTGTTGAACATATAAATAAAATAATTGAACATTTTAATTTAATACAAATCAAATCTATTTTGTCTGTTTGTTGAACATAAAAATAAAGTTTGGTTTTATTAAACTTTAAATTCAATTAATATTTGCAATGTAAATCAAGCGTTTGGTTTTTTTTAGAATATCTTTATAAAAGGAGAACATAGTACTGAGCTAACTTGTTTTTCTTAGAACAAAATAAAATTATAAATATTTAATTAATTTAAGGCCTATTTTAAACTTGTGGCTACATAACCCTGTGTTCCACTAATGACATACAATTTAAAATAATGAAGCATTATGAAGTGAATTTCTAAGTAAATACAAAGCCATAACGTAAATCTTTAAAGAGTATTAGAAGCCACATTATGAGGGTGGAACTAAACAACGTTAGTGCTACTAGCCGGGTATCAAACCTGGGTCACGAAAGTATCTGTACCTGTGGATACGTGGAGTAAACGTCATGCTGATTTGGTCCGGTTAGCTAGTGATGGGCAGGTCAGGATTCGAATTCCAGATGGGTGTACCAAGAATGTTATTTCTAAAAATGGTTTTTCATTCTCTTTCCACAAAAATTGGGATACATTTCCCCCTTAAATATATCGTCCTCATTCACGGCCCATTGGTTTTATTACATGTGTACATTCAAGAAAGGTAGGAATAAAACAGCGTGGAAAAAAAATAAAAAAATAAAAGACAGCCTTTACTCAGCACATCACGGAAATCAGAGTAGAAAAAATATGTTTACAAAAAACTGGGAACCCCACTTTGTTCATCCCTTCGTACCACCCCCATGATCATGAATGAAGCCTCAAGACTAGGCCACATGACTGACAGTCGTCATGACAATGTTCTAAATATCTCCCCCCTCCCTTAACACCCGCTCCCTTACATTGTAACTATTCGTGTATCCATTGTCTCTCTCTCTGTATTTCCCGTATCTCCCATTTCCTTCCCGTTACATTTTGTCGCTATTGAGATAAGAACCAAAATAAATAGGGTTGTTTGCTAGGCCGTAGAGAGTGAAAAAAAAAA